>PVJA010016600.1:22214-43269 GCA_004027025.1 Myocastor coypus
TTTTTTTTTTTTTTTTTTTTTTTTTTTTTTTTTTTTTTTTTTTTTTTTTTTTGTCTTTTTGAGACAGGGTCTCGCTATGCAGTTGAGGCTGGTCCTGCGCTCACTTTTGTAGCCCAGGCTGGTCTCGAACTCGCACCAATCCTCCTGCCCCAGCCTCCCAAGTGCTGGGATTACAGGCGTGAGCCACCACGCCCGGCTAGGCTTTATCTTTTGATCAACTGTTCACATAGACTGCAAGGATAGCATTGATTCATTAGGATCAAAAATACCTCAGCAAAGAAGGAGATGTTGCTTTCAAACCCTACTACCTGACATTTAGGGAAGAAGTAAGTGAAATTTTACTACTGGAAGGTTCTTTTTTTTTGTTTTCTTTGAGACAGAGTTTCACTGTGCAGCTCAGGCTGCACTCAGTCTTGTAACCTAGGCTGGGTTTGACATTGAAGCAGTGCTCCTGCCTCTGCCTCCCAAATATTGGGATTATAGGCAAGAGCCAACATATTCAGCATGCTGGACTGGAAAGGTTCCTAGAAAATTTTTGTCTTAATAAATTTTTTTTTTCTGGCAAATGAGAAATTTCCCAAATCATTTAGAGAAGTTATTCAGTAATAAAGTCAGCTTAATTATTAAATATATTTTATGGACAGTTTATTTTTTCATTGTAACAAAATCTAAGATTACAAAAATATATTTTTCTTTTTGTTTTTAATACTATACTTTCTATTTCCTAGAAAAGACAGTGAGGGGAAACCAGAGAAGTGTGTCTTGGACAGGCATGTTTAATATCACATAATAGTTTTCACCTCTTACAACTTTTCTTTCTGTTGAGCCAGTACTATTTTATGACTGAAAAATTACATTATTTTTCTTTTAATTCTGGTGATTGGGCCCAGGCCCTTTGTACTGAACTGTATCTCTAACCCTCTTGCCTTTAAATTTTGAGATGGGGTCTCTTTAAGTTACTGAGTTGTCTGGACTGTGTTGAAACTTCTTAACTTGTGAGACATTACTACTGTGCCTGCATCAGAATACAGTACTTGAAGACAGACTTATTCAGAATTATGTTTTTTTAATGTAAAAGACAGCAATAGCCAATTAAAATTCTCATGCCTTTTGAAAATCTGAAGGTTTTTTTGTTTCTAATTTTTATGTTGAAGTGCAAAATAGAATTTTCTGTATTGGGATAAAAAAATAAGAGGGGTAATAAATAGAAGAGTTAAACAATGCTAACATTTGGGGAAACTGAGCAAAAATATTTAGGGTAAGTTTGGATTATTTAAAAGATTCTCTCTTTAATACCTTGTAGTTAAGTTTAATAATTCACTGTTTTTCCTTATTGATGAGATATGTGGTTTTTTTTCAGAGGAAAGTGGGCTGGAATTTCAGTGAGTGTAATAACGTGGTAAAGTTTATTCTTAATATATATGAGGTGTTTTAAATTATGTTTAATATTTCATTGCTTTGCTATTTCTTTCATAAACCAGAGTTTACTGTGACATGTTGTACCATCTGTAGTTACTTTAACAAGAGGCAAGGTATATTTCTTTCTTTCTTTCTTTCTTTCTTTTTATTTTTATTTTTATTTTTTGTATTTTTGGGACAGGGTCTTGCTATGCGGTTTAGGCTGGCCTTCAGCTCACTTTGGTAGTCCAGGCTGGTCTTGAACTCACACCAGTCCTCCTGCCTCAGCCTCCCGAGTGCTGGGATTACAGGCCTGAACCACAACGCCCGGCTAGTATTTGTTTTTGTTTTTGTTTTTTTCTCTTTCTTTCTTTCTTTCTTTCTTTCTTTCTTTCTTTCTGTCTTTCTCACCATGCCCGGCTCTTTTTACATTTTGAATATAAGAAAATTAGTGCTCTCAGAGATTAAATACCTTTTGTGGTTCAGGAACAGAGGAAGGATTGTAGGTCATGGCTTCCTGTCTTTAAAATATCTTATTCCATATCTCATAGCTTGTTGGTTTTTCATACATAGCCATGATATCCCATCAAGAGGACTAAAAGAATAAAAGCTTATAATAGTGAAAGACATAATTTTTAACAAATTTTTTAATGAATCTAAAAAAGATTAAGATAATATAAAAGTTTTATAGATAATTAAAATACACACAGTTTTTAAAATTACCACAATAAGCTGGGCGTGGTGGCTCACGCCTATAATCCCAGCATCCAGGAGGATGAGGCAGGAGGATTGGTGCGAGTTCAAGAGTTCGAGACCAGCCTGGGCTATAAAAGTGAGCTCAAGGCTAGCCTCAACTGCATAGCGAGACCCTGTCTCAAAAAAAAAAAAAAAAAAAAAAAAATCAAAATAGTTATTATAGACTGAGAATGTTAACACTATTCATTAATATAAAATGTCTTAAATGATTATATGTTGGATAAATATATGACTGGATAGCTTGCTAACTAAGTAGCTAGATACATACATACATATATACATACATACATACATACATACATACATACCATATAGAATTTTCCTTTGAGAAATAATTCTCTGATAGCTTAATATAGGTATCAACTTAATTCCTATAATTGCCGAAAGAAATTATAGTATCTGCTTATGAACAAATAAGATAAATACATACATACACATTAATGAGCTAAGTGGGTTTGTTTTATATATGCCTCAGATCATTGAGATTAAAATTCAGACAAAGATACAATGTTTTCAGTTACTTTTAGAGTCTGTCATATTGGTACCCTCACATCAGAGAGTAATGTAACAACATGATTTTGATGCAAGGAAGTGACATTTTTATTGATTCACATTTTTATGTGTCATATTTATGTCTTGTAAAGCTTAATTACTTTTGTCTTCAGAAAAGATAGTGATAATGAAATCATTTTGTCTGCAGGGTTGGTGAAAAGTACAAATGTAGAGGGTAGAAAAACATACAACAGTGAGTTTTTTCTGTTCTTTTATCTGATTCTTAAGCATTAACAATTTTCCTTCTGTTTCCAGTGTCTATAGACCTTCCAAGAGTATTCTCAAGATGCAGAATCTTTTTAAAATCTCTCCTATGTATGTAACCTTTTAAATATCTTCATTTTACCAATGCTTTTAAAAATATTTTAATTTTTTGCCAAAATGTATTTTCTATGGAATTTTTTTTTATTTTTTAGAGTACAAAACAGTATTAAAACAGAAGAGTTACAAGTGATAATTTCACTTAACAAAGTAATAATAAATTTCACAGTATTTGTTGTAATGCATAGTGTTGTCTTCCAACCAGTTATTCATATTTTGTATTTAATTTTGATGAAGCTAATGTCTGTATACAATTCTTAGATTTTTATTTATTGAATTTAGAGAATAACTTGAACTTTATTTAAAAGGCTTATATGTAATGGCTGCTTGTAGTATATGACCAGTTTAGTATAATATGGTTATAAGTAATGATGGACAGTTATTCACATATTTATTGTTCCATATATTTATAAATATTTGATGATTGTGACTGATTTTTTTCTTAAGCACTTGAATTTCAGTGAATAAAGGTTTTGTTTTTTTTTTTTTTCTACTTTGACCTACTATTCACATAGATACGCATTCAAAAAAGAAAGGGTCTTTCCAAAAGCTTTGCTTGGGGTCTTTTCTGGGAGGGTGATTTAGATGGATGGAGAGGGTTGCCTGCTTTACTATTTATCATTTTTCCAGACAAATCCATGGAGACAGGCTGCTGATAGACTAGGAGAAAAACAACAAAAACAAGTACAGCTCTTTGGTCTGGAACTGAATTGTATTATCTGTGCTGTCAGCTAGAGCTTTTGCCCACTTACCCAGACAATCTCCATAGGGATTAAAACTTCCCTCTGCATTAGTGATAGCCTTTAGTATGCTGCAACCTCATATCCAGTTTAAAAAAAAAAAAAAATCTGGCCATAAACAGTTTGTAATGGTTTGCAAAATGCTCACCCATTGAACCTTTAGAGAGAGTGATTGTGCTGATGAATCAAACAAGGCTGTCAATAAGTAAAGCATTGCAGAGCACCTGAATTTTACTTTTAGTTGCCATATATAGCTCCCATGTCCCCCATCACTAAACCTTATCTGAATTACTTGTGCTTTGTCATCTGTGTTAAAGGTAGGAAGAAAAGCAAGAGGATATGCAGTGATATGTACACTGGCAGTTCAAGGACATTTGAAAATGTTTTAAAAAGAAATTTAACTTTATGTGAGTGTTTGGAAGGACAGAATTAAAGAAACAGCAAAAAAGAAAAACAGCAAAACTCAGACTCGCTTCTGCCTCAGGCAGTGAATGCCCAAGCTACCCCAAAATCCTAATGTTCTTAGTAATTTCTGATAAGTGGGCTTTAGCAGCCTTATTCTAAAGCAGTGGTTCCTAGTCTGGCAATTTTACATTCTGTCTCCCACCAGACATTTTTGTTTGTTACAACTAGAATGATACTGGCATTCAGTGTGTGTAGTTCATGGATATCACATACCATTCTGTACTGTACAGAAGGCACTGAGCCCTAACGAAATAGTCAGTAGCCCCAAATCTTAGTATTGCCAAGGTTAAAAAACTTTGTTTTAAGATATGAACTTTTTTTTTTCTTTTTATTTGGTTAGAGTTTTTCCAAATAGCCAAAATTATGTTTACAGTATTTCATAGGGACATTGTGTTTTGTTTAAATAGTTAATAAGGGAGAAAGAAAAAGACTTAGATACTGATTTGAGGACTTATGGTTGCAGTAAACACAAATATTCTTGGTAAAATGTTCATCTAGATAAAAAGATGATTTTATGATATAGTAAATGGAAAACATTGTTATTTCATCATGGAAGGATATAGGAAATTTTTTTACTTTCACAAATATGAAAGGAAATTTCTTTGTAGGAGACTGAGTCTTACAAAATTATTTCAATTTTGTAAAACTTGATAGCCATCAATTATATTGATGGATAAAATTGTTTGATTAAAAAGCAGTATTTATAACATCTGAAATAAATTATCTTGATCAAATAGTAAACAACCTGGGATTCTTGATTTATTTTTTAGATTTGACTGTGGTAATTTGTCATGTAAGCCTCGCTTAAGGTGGCTATTTTAGATTTGTCTGATGGGTATTTGCTAATTTGTATATGATGTGTTGTCATCAAGCTTTTATTAGCTGTTAAAAGACTTATCCAGTCTTTAATTACTTGATTGGTGAAGCTCATTGTAAGTTGAAGACATTCTGTGTTCATTTCATAAATGAAGGTATTTGAACTTCTCTGTTCAGCATTTTTGTTCACAATAATTTGTAGAAGAATGTATATATAACTACACATATGTAAACACAATTACATCTAGGAACTTAGTGGTAGAGAATTTAGGGCTTACAAAAAGTTCATGTTGCCTTTCAGAAACATAGGTTTAGATTTTGGAAGCCTAACATACCAATAGTGCATATTATATTATGGTTCATGTAGTTTGTACATGAAGTAGCATATGTAGCCTCTGAACAGTTTATGTAATACTCTATCCATTGTGCTAAAAGAAAACAGATTGAGAAGCATATGTGATCCTTCATTTCTACTATATAAAATATTTAATTTTATTTTTAAACGGTTATATACCATAATGCATATTCACCATTAGTTAACTTAATGTGTGCTCTGCTTTCTATAAAGGAGAAGAGGGTGAAAAAAAGTCACTAATCTTAAGGCAGCTTAAGAGTCACCAATCATAGGAAGTCACGTTACCTTTGTTTACATGTTTAAAAAGTTGTCTCTGGTGGAGACACACAGATAGGAGATCTGTATTCTGTCACCACCAAAAGTCTTTCTCTTTTTTTAAAAATTAAAGTATCAACCTAAAAACCATGTAGCTGGTACAGAGAAAACTTGGGATAAAAAATTGCATCTCAGAAATAAAATATGAAAACTTGGTGGCTTCTAAAATATTATAGTATATAAATTTTTAAAATTGCAACAGAAAGCAAAGTCATACATTTCATATTATCTTGCATGCCATATACTTTTTAAAAAATCATTTAAGGGATATTTTGTGGAGATAGTATTTTGAGCAGGTACTGTATACAGTTCAGAAATAAAAAATCTAGAAAGATACACAGTGAAAACCTACTCCCTCTTTTCTTAGTCTCTCATACACCCAACTCTCCCTGAATTTATAAAATACAGGAAACTGTATAGTCTTCAGTATTTGCTGTCAACATTTAGCTTTGTATCTTGGAATAATTTGTTTATGATTTTGGATTCAGTGTTTTTAAGTCACATTTTGTTTGTTGATATATCTCTATGCTTCCTCTAGTCCCATTAAATGCTTACCAAATACTAATTAGATGGAAGCAAATAAAGAAAAGTAGTATGAAAACTGATTCAGCTGACTCTTGAAATTCACACAAGAAAATGTTAGATGAGTGGGGGTGCCATAACATAATTTTAACTCAAGATATTTCATATACCATTGCTGATTAATTTAGGAAGTAATCAGTTTTGCTCTCTTGTTGCCTCTCTCTCTCTCTCTCTCTCTCTCTCTCTCTCTCTCTCTCTCTCTCTCTCTCTCTGTCTTTTTTGTGGGACTGGAGTTTGAACTCACTATCTTGCACTTGCCAGGCAGGCACTTGTGCCACGAAGTTATCTCCCCAGCCCCACTTTCTCTTCTTAAAGTAAAAATAAAAAAGAAAAGCGCACAGGGTGGGGTGGGATTATTTTTGGTTCTTACATGGCTTTCATTTGCCCCTTTTTTTTTTTTTTTTATCTTGAAATCATATTTTCTGCCAGAAGTAGTGAAGCTAGATATGCTGGTGCTTAGAGGCTTTGGACCAGATTATAATCATAGAGATTCACTTTAGACAGTACTTTCTTTCAAGGCCTTAATAACAGAGTGCTTCCAGTAATTTTCATCTTTTCCAAACTTAGCAGAATTTATTATTAACCCTGAGCGACTAATTCAGTTGTGTCTTAATAGTCATAAGGACTGATGAAGGGAATGTAGATGGAGCCCTGCAAATTGGTCACTTTCTTTGAAGAATCAGTCCATATCATAGCAGTTTTAACAATGAGTCATTAACATAACTTTCAAATGCTGAATATATCTTTTCTAATGTATTTTATCTTTTTTTTTCTTGGGCTTTTTTAAAGATAGGGTCTTCTTAATGCTGTTCAGGCTGGCTTTGAGCTCACTTTATAGCCTAGGCTGGTCTTGAGCGTACAGTGATCTTCCTGCCTCAGCCTCATGAGTGCTGGGATTATAGGCATGTGCCCCCATGCACAGCTCTGAGAAATTGTAGGAATAAAACTGTAATAATTAAGAAATAATAGGAAAGCTTTAGTCCACTGGTCATATAATTTTGTCCATTACTATTAACAAGTGGTTGTTATTATTTTATTTTTTATGAGCAGAGTATTTATTGGGGGAAAGAAAGCTCCTGTCTAAGAGAGGAATAGGAAGAAGTCCCGAGGGGGTTGCCATCCAGACAAATAGTTATTATTAATTAGCTTTTCTTTCAGCTTGTATATATACACTTGAGTTTTCTTATTTATTTATTTATTTATTTATTTATTTATTTATTTATTTATTTTCTTGTTTCAGTACCTTCATTTGTTTATTCACTTATTTTCATGGCCGGCTCAGCCCGCCCCGAGGGCAGGGCTGGCGCAGCATGTGGTGCCGGGGGATCGAACTGAGGTCCCTGAAGCCGCCCAACCTTTCCCAAGCAGGTGCTTTAGACCACTGAGCCATCCTGCCGGGCCCGAGTTTTCTAATTGTTTATAGCACCATCATATACATGGCCCTGTGGCAAGGCGATCTTGAATGAGAGTTAGAGGTTTTTATTGTTTGTCTTTTTTTGAGAAAGCGTCTCAGTGGGTTGTGCAGGCTGGCCTCCTATTCACCAAGTAGCCCAGTTTGCCCTCAAACTTGTGACAGTCCTAAGTGTTAGCGTTACAGGCATATACCACTACACTGAGTGAAGATTGTTGTTACTATTATATTTAAGATACTTACTTTCTCATCCAAATAAGCTGTTGTATGTAACTAAGTTTAATTTAACAGATCTTTTTGTCCTCTTGGAGTATAATGAACCTTTTTCTTTTAAGTTACTAAAAGATAAGTACTGTCAAGGCTGTGTTCATAAAACTTTGGCTAGAGCTTGCTTGCTTGTTTTCTTTCTTTCTTTCTTTCTTTCTTTCTTTCTTTTCTTTTTCTTTTTTTGTAGATTATTCTACATTTAATTTAATATTTCAGCCCTGGCCCTGGGCCTATTGTACTGTCAACTTGTTTTTATTTGTTGTTTTGCTTCCTTACTGATTTCTCTACATCACCTAGTATTTAACTTGTGTCTCTTTGGATATAACACTGCTATGTTTTTATTTTTATTTTCCTTCCCCTTCCCCTTCCCTTTCCTTCCTCGTACCAGGAATCAGACACAAGACCTTGGGCCACTGAGCTATATCCCTGGCTCTGGTATTGTTATTTTTGATGTCTAATGCAGTAACAAATAATGAAGGAAAATAGAAAGGATTTTGGTGTATTGATAAATTTCCCTCTTTTACATGATTCTTTCTCTTTGCATTTATATTAATCTCTATTAGTCAAGTAGATATTGGGTAATGTTTTGAATCCATGCTTGTTTATTCTTGTTCTACTTGCTATAAATTAAAAACTTGTCCATATAAAATTGTCATCCTTATATCTTATCGTATATTTTATTTTCTGAAAATTTATTCTTAATTTTTTTTAATTTTATTTTTTTCAGGGATACTTTTGTCAAGGAAATTATTATTTAGTTTTTAAGTGAAAATTGCCTTGGGAAAATGTATTTTATTTTAGTATAAATGGAAAACTGCCATTTTAACTATAAAAGATGTTGACTATCTAAAATACAACTTTGTAATATATTTGTATAAGACAAAGAACAGTATTCAAGAAGAAAGCAGTGATAAAATTTTTTTCTGAAATTTTTTCAATAATACATAATCTATGAGTTTTGGTTAATCTTTTATTTTTTTCTAGGAAATATTTCACATTATCAGTTTCATTATCATATTCAGTATTTAGCAATGAAAAATGGTCCTAAAGGGCCAGTGGGATAGCTCAGTGGACTAAGTGCTTGCTGAGGTAAGCACAGAGACCAGGATTCAATCCCCAGTACTGAATGTTGTGACAGCCCTGCCCCAGACACACTGAACCAGCCACCAAGACTAGCTGTGGTGGTGCATCCCACCACAGCAATCCCAGTGCTGAGACTGGAAACAAGAGGATCACTACGATCCCATGCTATATAGTGAGGCCTTGTAGAAAACACATTAAAAAATGGCCCTTACCCAAGAATGTTGGTATATTCTGCAGTAGGCATAGCATGTCTTTATCAAACCCGTGTATATCCTGATACTTATGTCATTTTCAATGAATTTGGGTTTTAAGAAATTTTTTTTTTTTTTTTTTTTGAGACAGTCTTGCTGTGTAGTTCAGTCTGGCCTTGAACTCACTTTGTACCCCAGGATTTCTTCAGATTTACAATAATCCTCCTAACCTAGGCTCCTGAGTGCTGAGATTACAGGTGTGTGCTATCACTACCGGCCCAAGAGGAAACTTATTCATTATATTGCACATGGTCATTTTTTAAAATTTGTATCACAGTGACACAAATATTGAACTGGGATCAGAAGCATAATAAATTAATTGATACCTAACTTCAAAAACTCTACTTTTAACACATTTTTTTTGTAAAGAAATAATAAAATTTAGAAAATATCTGATTTTTGTTTAGTACTTTAAAGCCAATCAAGATTAGTTATATGATTTTTCTGGGAGTTATTATTACCACTTTTACCTAGGTCATATGAATATGGTCTGCTCTTGAATTGCATGCTTAGTTCCAGATGTCTTTACATGGAGTGTGGAAATATTATATGTATGTAGCAGTGTCATGGATGGGCCAGCTTTGAAATTTTTTCAGTGATCGAGTACATAGATTTTTCTAGACAGGTATAGAAAATGAGAAGCCTTGGCTGAATGAAGACATCCTTTGGGACTGTATATCTCTCCATATGAAACTGGACGCCTTATTAGAAAAAGTGATGTCAAGTATTTTGGGTCCACCCCCCCCCCCCCATGTACATTCTGCCATCCCTCTGAGACATGAGGTTAGAAACTGATTTATAGAAGTAATTGAGACCATTTGCCATAAAGTTCCTCACATATGCCCATGTTTAACTAAGCATACTGTTTTGCTTCCCTTTGCTCTACTCTTAAATGACCTTTTCTTTCTGTAGCTCATGTCACTTTTTAAATTTTCAACTCTCACATGTAACTATATGAAAATAAACTTTTTTTTTTTTTTTTTTGTCTTTTTGAGACAGGGTCTCGCTATGCAGTTCAGGCTGTCCTTGAGCTCACTTTTGTAGCCCAGGCTGGTCTTGAACTTGCACTGATCCTCCTGCCTCAGCTCCCGAGTGCTGGGATTACAGGAGTGAGCCACCACGCCCGGCTTGAAAAATAAACTTTTGAAGATACCAATGACTATTAAAATTAAATTGGTTTCTTATTTTCTTGAATTCAAATTCATCCTGCCAATTGCTGACACCATGAAACTAACTATACTGTTAGCACTAATGATACTACAGGTCTCCATTCTGCTGTCATTTAACTATCATTTAATATAGCATTGAACAAATACTGTGTCAGAATCTAGCCAGAAGAACACTTAAGGGTCTTTTTTTTTTTTTTTAAATGTGTATAATGATCCTCCTATTTTCAGCATTCCAAGCACTGGGATTACAGTTGCACACCACCATGTCCAGTCTCTGAGTTTGGTATTTTATTTATTTATTTATTTTTAAATTTTATTTATTTATTTTTTCTTGTTTCAGAACCTTTGTTTATTCACTCATTTTTATGGCCGGCTCAGCCCGCCCCGAGGGCAGGGCTGGTGCAGCATGTGGTGCCAGGGATTGAACCGCGGTCCCTGAAGCCGCCCAAGCTTTCCCAAGCAGGAGCCCTAGACCACTGAGCCATCCTGCTGGGCCCCTGAGTTTGTTTTTTAATTCAGAACGTATCTCAGTTTCTTTTGTTTCATTCCTGTTGCTGTAGTGGTTCAATACTCTCTGAGGATTACTGATATTTTCTCTTAACTGATTTTGGTTTCTTTGTCAGTATCTCTTTATCCTTCATTTTATCTTCATCTTGTTTCTTTTTTTTTTTGTCTTTTTGAGACAGGGTCTCGCTATGCAGTTGAGGCTGGCCTTGAGCTCACTTTTGTAGCTCAGGCTGGTCTCGAACTTGCACCGATCCTCCTGCCTCAGTCTCCCGAGTGCTGGGATTTTCATTTTGTTTCATAGTAATCTTTCTAAAAGAATGTTTACCAAATTATTATTATTTGTTATATCAGAGTTGATTAGAGGAATCAATTTAAATACACTGCCATGCCCACACACTCACACATACATGTATATGTATATGGTTATATTAAGGAATTGCTAAGTAGGCTCCCCGTGGCCATCTGTGGAGTTAGGTAGAAGAATGCAAAGTGGCCATCTGTGCACTGGAGAGAAGAAGAAGGTTGAAGGCCTAAGCTTACTGCAGAGTCTCGTGCTTGTTCCTGTTAGAAAGCTGAAGGAACTATATTGGAAGGCTGAAGAATCCTTCTCAGAAGTCTGAAGGAATGGATGGAAATACAAAGGCGATGGACCAATTCCACTAAACAAACAAAAATGGCAGATTTCCTTTCTATTTCCTTTTTTTATTGTGTCAAGGCTACAGACCTATTGGCTGATGCCACTGACATCTAACGTTGGAGTAGGGTCTTCCCTTCTAAGTTTTCTGACTACATCTCAGTAATTCACAGACACACCCAGAGGTTTACTAATCTACCAGGCCATCCTTCTTTTCTTTTTTTTTTTTTTTAACTAGGCCATTCTTATTCAATGAAAATTTACATGTCACAGTTAACAATTACATCTGCTAAGAAATTTTTATTGTTGCCTCAACTCTTGTTCATTCTGACTGTTAGCATTTAGAAGTTGCACTTCTTCCCTGTCCTTATATACTTACATTGTTTTCACTGAATTATTTTGTTGTGTAGTTATTTTGTTTTTACCAAATTGTTTTCACCCATTTATCCTTGGGGCTATCTTGTGATCAAGTGATCAGTGTTTGCTATATTCATCATTTTTTCTGAGCTTTTGTTTCATTTAAGACTCCTTCCTTCTACTTAGTTGTCTCATTCTTAATCTTTTCCATTAAGGTATTCTTTGTGGATTGTTGCTTTTTACTTTTTACTAACTTGGCTCTACCAGTGTCTTTTCTCTAACTACTTCTGTTCTAAATATTTAGCTTAGGGGCCAGGCAGGATGGTTCAGTGGTCTAAAGCGCCTGCAGGCGGCTGCAGGGACCACGGTTCATCCCAGCACCACATGCTGTGCCAGCCCTGCCCTCAGGGCAGACTGAGCCAGCCATAAAAATAAATAAACAAAACAAACAAAAGTTCTGAAACAAGAAAAAAATAAAAATAAAATAAATATTTAGCTTAGTTCTTGATTTTTCTCTTAACAGTGTATCTCTTCCATCTGGTATTATCAGATTACTTGTAAGGTGCATTGAAGTCAGAGAGATGAAATAAGTTTTTTTTTTGTTTTGTTTTTCTTTTTTTCTTAAATTTTATTTATTATTTTTATTCTTGTTTCAGAACCTTTGTTTGTTTATTCACTCATTTTTATGGCCGGCTCAGCACGCCCTGAGGGCAGGGCTGGCGCAGCATGTGGTGCCTGGGATCGAACCGCGGTCCCTGAAGCCGCCCAAGCTTCCCCAAACAGGCGCTTTAGACCACTGAGCCATCCCGCCAGGCCCCTGAAATAAGTATTGATAATGCTAAGATAATAAACATTCTATAATTATTTGCCCACCTAATGAAAATAGTACAAAGAAATACTTAAAACTTTTTTATTTTTCTCAGAAAGGTAATAATGAAACCAGTATCTAGATACTTACTTTCAAATAATAATATGATAGTTTTATCAAGTCATGTTTTGTACAGTACTTGTAAAAATTTTAGGAGATAATAGCCAAACCAAAATTTATTCTGTTGTGCTATGCAAAATTAAAATTTTATTTTATACCTTTCTACTCACTACAATGGCTTTACTTTACCATCCCTTTGTAAATAAATTTCTGACTTTTTCAGTTGAAGATGTTTATGGAATTATATTAAATATCTTTAGTTTTAGAATCCAGTCTTTTTAAATGAACTCATACTGACTTTTTACACTATAAGAGTATTTTTTTTTTTTTTTTTTTTAATTTTGACTGGCTCAAGATTCCTTAAGGGTGGATGTGGGGATCGAACCCATCTCTTGTGCCTGACTGGGATTGCTGGCTCAGGTGCTTAAACCACTGAGCTAACTCAAAAGCCCCTGTAAGAGTATTTTGATGGGTGATAACTTTCCAGACTGTTTTCTCCTCAGAAGCATTGTTTCTATTAGCTTATATTGCACAATTGCATTAAAAAATATTAACTTTAGTAGTTTTTAACCTGTGAATTTGGGAATAATAAATATTAAAGGCTGTAATGTGATAGTAACTAAAATATAGATTAGTAGTTTCTTTGTTTCTTCTAGAAACTTTCTTTTGGTCAGCTGCAAATAAGTAGTTGTATGGATTTATAGATATTCTCATTTTCACCTTATCCTCCTCAGAGTTAACCTAGGGGTATTCAAGGAGACACACAGTTTATACTAAACAGTATTTAATGTATACAGATAATATTAATGTATTTCCTATTTTGTGTTCACAAAATAAGATTCTGAAAAATTGCCTTTGTAAAAGTACTGCACTGACATTCCAGACAAGTATATTCTTGTCTTCTGGTAAGCAGGAAAGAGTGATGTCTTGGAATGCTGTTGTGAAGGAAATCTCTTTGTTTTCCACAAATGATACCCCTAAACCTTTTGAGAACATAATTTAAAAATGACAACTCTCTCTGTATTTGTGTTTTCTTTTCCTTCCATTTATTAACGTTGCATGCATTTAGTTCAGAATTGCATTTAGTATGAAAAAGAACCACTATTTGAAAAGAAGCATTTTTCTGGTAGTTGAAAATTTATTAATAGAAATACAATTTTATACATAAAAGTAGAGCTTTATAAATAGCTGAAACTTTTCTATTTAAATCAACGGTTTTGATAATATTTTATAAGCTTAAACCCTTTCGAAAATATGTCTACTGAACAAATAATTTGTGGAGATTATTTTTAGAATAAACTAGACTTTTAAATAATTATTTCATCTGAGTCATTATGTAAAATCAGTTTTATAACTTTAATGTTGGATATTCCAATAAAACTTATACAATCATCATGATAGCTAATTATTGACTAAAAATTTAACAAAAATTTTTGTTTAGCAACTGAAAAAATTATTGTTTGGACCCTTAAATATTTGCTAAAATAACTTTTTTTTTTTTTTTTTTTTTGTCTTTTTGAGGCAGGGTCTCGATATGCAGTTCAGACTGGCCCTGAGCTCACTTTTGTAGCCCAGGCTGGTCTTGAACTCACACCAATCCTCCTGCCTCAGCCTCCCGGAGTGCTGGGATTACAGGCGTGCGCCACCACGCCTGGCTAAAATAACATTATACACCAGATCTGCATATAATTTTTGGGTTGATGGTTCCTTTTCTTCTGCCTCATTAGTTACTTCCTGTCACATGAATTCCCAGCTTCAGCCCTTTACATATTTTTTTTAAATTTCATTTTATTTTATTTTACCCCCAAGCTATCTCCTCAACCCCAGTCCTTAACTTTATTTTTATTATTTATTTATTTTTATACGGCTGGCTCAGCCTGCCCTGGGGGTGTGGGTTGGCACAACATGTGGTTCTAGGGATCCAACCGTGGCCCCTGTGGTTGCCTAAGTTTTCCTAAGCAGGCACTTTAGACCACTGAACCATCTCACCGGCTCCGAGTCCTTAACTTTAAAATAAAGGAAAATACAGAATGACCCAGAAAAATGTTCAGATACTAGATTTCTAATGTTTCATAATTTTTAAGCTTTGGAAAAGCACTACATTTTTTTTAATAGTCAGATGGTTCTGTTAATTTTTAAGCATATACTCTTTGTATAATCACTCAAAAATATGATTAGCAGTTTTTTTCTTATACATCCACTCTCATAAATCTGCTATGAAGAAATTTAAAATACTGAGATTAGTTCAGCTTCACTTAAGAGTCTTTTTTAGGCCCTTGGCATAGGCTCAGTATGCATGAGGACCCTGGCTTTAATCCCAGAGCTGGGCCTGTGGGAAAGAGTGGAGTTGAGTAGGGTGGGTGCTTTTACTTGAGAGTAAATCTCATCTCTGGGGGAAAAGTCTTATAAAGGGAATATTTTATGACAACAGAGCTACTAACTACTAGGGTCTGAGAAACTGAATCCTTCTGTTTTTGCTGTGGCATCCTTTCCACAGTAAAAATATCACTGTTATGTTAACTGGTTCTCATTCAAGTCAACAGAAGTAAAATAATAGCTCCCTTACTCTTTATGACCATAACCTGTAAATATATTGCTTATATCCCATTGGGTTAGTATCCTCTATTTACTACATATAAGTTGGGAAAAACAATATACTACATATAAGTTGGGAAAAACAATCTTTGCAGAAATATTGTATTAGGAAATTCTTGCAATTCATAGGCCTTATCCCAGAGTGAGACGTGGAGACACAATAGTTGTTACCTGCTATTTGCTGTAGAAAAAAATCATCAAATACCATGTACAGCCGGGCGTGGTGGTGCACGCCTGTAATCCCAGCACTTGGGAGGCTGAGGCAAGAGGATTGGTGCGAGTTCGAGACCAGCCTGGGCTACAAAAGTGAGCTCAAGGCCAGCCTGAACTGCATAGCGAGACCCTGCCTCAAAAAAGACAAAAAAACAAAAAAAAAAACCAACCATGTACAAATAACAGTTTAAAAGTTTCAAGATGTCTGTATGTTGCAGATTCTTTTCTAATCTTACCTATTTGGGGTTCTAAATGTCTTCTGTACCTGACTGCCCATATCTTAAGCTTTGAGAAAGTTTCTGCAGTTACTTTACTGAGTCTGTTTTCTGTGCCTTGATTTTATAACTGTTCTCCCTTGTCTACACTACCCATAATTTTATTGTTTTAGTGGTGTCCTGGAGATGTTTTGTACATTTTTTACTTACTACTATGCAAATATGATCATTTATCAGCCTTGTCTTCAAGCTGATTTTGTTACACTTAAGTAAATTCTCTTGGTGAGTCTTTCAGTTGAGGTGTTTGGTTTGTTTTGTTGTTACAGTGGTTTGTTTTGTTGTATTATTTTTTGGTGTGACACTGTTATAACGTGTATCTGAATGTATCCAGACAAAGCTTCATGTGCTCATATGTGGAACTTTTCAGGGCAGCGTGATCTAGTGTGTGCAAATATGGATTAAGGCTTGACCACTAAATTAGTCCACTGCGACCTTCTTAATAAGCAGCTTTCTCTTGATGGTATATTGTAGGATGTTGATTTGTTGTATAGTATGGGATGACTGTCAATTACAAATGGACTTGAGGGTGTAGTTTTCCTGTGTTGTATTTGGCTGTCATTAATGGTCAAAAGCCTGAAGGACCCATTGTCTCAAAGATTATAATTACTCTGGCAGTTCTGGCTAGTGTGGTATATACAGAGGTGTGTATGAGGTGCACTTATTCTTCAGTCTTATCAGCTGTCTATAGTCTCAAAAAGTAGGGGAGCATGGAATTTGTCTGTAAATATTGATTAAAGTGGATTTCTGGTTTTTTTTTTTTTTTTTTTTTTTTCCTTTGGTTGCTGTGGAGGTAAATGTCCAAGAGAGGGCCTTGAGGACTAAGTAGTCCATAGCCATGACTGCTTAGGACCAGGCTGTCTTTGTTTTGAGGGCTTTCACCTTCCCCATTCTTCACATTGAAGTATCTCCAGTAGTAGAATAGACTGTTATGGCAGTAATGAAATTCAGTATCTCTCATCTTGCTGAAGTATAACTAAGCAGCATAGTACTCTGCTACTGAAGGTGCAGCTCAATCCCTCATTAGCACAAAACAGCTAGAGTAAAATAAAAACCATACAAAATTAAAGCATAAAGTGAAATAATAATAACCACCTTAGTGCCAGTAACAGTATGAGGAGAGTTAAAAATAGGAGATAAACATTTCAAAAATAGGGCTGGCGAGATGGCTCAGCAGTCTAAATCACCTACTTAGGCAAGCTTGGGCAGCTGCAGGGACTGTGTTTTGACCCCTGGCACCACATGCTGTACCAGCTGCACCCCCAGGGTGGCCAGCCATTAAGAAAAATGATAAACATAAAAATTAGGTTTCAAAAGGAAGATGAAAAGAGAAACCAGTAAGAAGAAAAGTAAAATGGAAAAAAAAAAAAAAAAGAAAACATTTTTTAAAAATTATGAAAGTATAAAGGAGGAATGTTGGGACAACAGTTAAAAAAGGTAAAGAGAGAAGAAAAATCTAAAGAATGAAAGATTAAGATAAAGTGACATGTATTATGAGAAATAAAATAAGAGATGTTATAGATTGTGTGGTGGGGGGGGGAGTGGATATACATGTCTAAAAAATTCTCTTAGCCAAGATACTTAGACTTTTTTTTTTCTGAGTTCTCTTGGGTAGGAATCTGCCAGGGACTGAGGGGCAACATATAGACCAAAGTCCAAAATTGGACTTGAAGCTTATAAAAATGAAATTTCTGCTGTTGGACTTAATGGATTCTGTTACTGTAAGAGTTGTTTGTATTGTCCAGCTTGTGTCATGCTTATAGGATAAGCCTCCCTATCCACAGCCTAAGAATGAGTGCTCAATCTCCAGTTACTCTGTGCCATTAATTTGTTGCCTTTCTGATTTTTTTTCTGCTATATAAGTTTTTTGTTGAATCACAGATTTCCTCCTTGATTTTTGTCCTTGAAATACAATATAATATAAAAATAATATACTTGCTCTGTTTCCTCTTTTTTGCACAGATATACAAAGTGTGCTTCTATTCTTTTGTCTTCTAGTCATTCCAACAAATGGATATTTTATGAAAATAATTTGTGTTTGGAAATCTGGGCTAGTTCCTAGTACTTATATATAATGACATCCCCAAAATGTTAGACTAAATGTAGCGTGTACAGTTGATCACATATTTAAGAGAACCGTGAAAATATTCTGTTCCCAGAGTATTAGCAATAATTATGTACTTTATAATTACACTTCACTTTGATAAAATATTTTCAGTCTTAATTTTTTGTTTTCTGGGTTTCATTTCCTAGAAGAAACATGTATCCAGGCCTTTTGCACTTTACTAATTACTGAGAATACTAGAAAAATAGATGGAATATATTCTAATGGAGCCTCCAATTTGGTTTGAGAGGCAAATGAAGAAGGACCTATAATCAACTATGATAAATCCTGTGGTAGGAAAAGTATAGACAACTTTGAAAGGAGTGAAACCACTGAGGGCCCACCAGAAACTCATTCAACCCGGCCCCCAGAACTGGCATGTGAGTGAAACTTCATGCATCGGACAGGCCTGGTGTGAAATCCTGCAACAGAACTCCCTGCAGGGAGGCTAGAGGCAGGACTTTCCAAGGTGATCCAGGAGGAGAATATCTTGTCAGAGTGGCATAGCAGGTTCATCTCAAAGGGCTGCAGCAGGAAGAAGTGGAGCACAGCAACTAGATCCAAACCACACCCACCTGGACAAGTTTGAACTTGGTAGATCTAGATCTGGTGCTAAGGTAAGAACTCTACCAAAGCTCTACAGCAAAGGTCAGAAGACAGTGCTATACAAAATGACAAAGAGAAGGAGCAAAATACATTCTCAGGCCCTGAGCCCACCCAGAACAAATACAGGAGGCAATAGCACAGAATAAATTGGAAATCACCCACCTGAAATCTCTGAAGTAAAGAAACAACTGCAGAAATGTATAGAGGAAATCAGACCAGAAATAATTTCTGCAGTAAAAAAGGAATGATAACTATAATGAAAGAAGTACTAAGTGCTTCTAAAGAAGACACTGATAAAAAAATAGAGGATAGAAAAACAAAATTCTTGAATGAGCAATATAGGAAAGAAATAGAATGCATGAAGCAGATTCAAAGTGCTGTACAAGAAATTAAAGCCTTAATCACAAGCTGGCAAAACTATTTGAATAAAAGTCAAAGTAGAGTTTTAGACCTTGAAGGCACTGTTGCAGCTAGTGCAAAGGTAAGAAAAGATCTCTCAAGAGCAAGTAAGCTGCAGGAAAAAAGATTCAACATCTGCAAAATGATACAAAGGTGTACAATGTAAGACTAATAGGCAACAATGAGAAAGAAGGAGTCTGTACAAATCATATAAAAACAATATGGGCAGAAGTAATAGCAAAAAACTTCCCAAATGTTGGGGAACCTTCAGGTAATGAAAGCATGTAAAACTCTAACATCCTTTCAATTAAAACCACACCTAGCCATATAATAATTAAGATCCCAGAAATTCAGCACAGGAACAGTATAAAGACTGCTAGAGAAAAGAAACAGATCACATTTAGAGAAAATTCATTAGAATAATGACAGATTTCTCTTCACAAACCATCAAGTCAAGAAAAGCATGGAGCAAAGTACTATAAGTTGTGCAAGAAAAAATTTCCAACTCAAGCTGATATATCCTACAAAACTCTCAAGTACAAATGGCAAAGTGAAATACTTCCATGACAAAGAGCATCTAAAGAATTTCATGACATGGGCCCTGCAGGATGGCTCAGTGGTCTAAAGCGCCTGCTTGGGAAAGCTTAGGCGGCTTCAGGGACCACGGTTCGATCCCCGGCACCACATGCTGCGCCAGCCCTGCCCTTGGGGCGGGCTGAGCCAACCATAAAAATGAGTGAATAAACAAACAAAGGTTCTGAAACAAGAAAAAAATAAATAAATGAAATTTTAAAAAAAATTAAAAAAAAAATTTCATGACAACAAAGCCAACCCTACATGGAGTGCTAAAAGATATTCTAGAAAGGGATCAAAATGATCACAATTCCATGAATGAGAATGGGAAGAATCCACCAAATAGGGCAAACGATTAAACAGGAGAAAAAGAGGTACACAACAGCAGTCTTTCAATTATTCTTTTGTATATAGCAGCAAAATATTTCCATTAGCATACTTTACAAATGGACTTCTCCTGCACCCTATTGTTCATGATTCTGTATGGCTCTATAAGGTGGATGCCAAGGAAGTAGCAGTAGCTCAGTCCCACAAGTGACACCTGGCCACCAGTAAGTGCCGTGGACACTGCTTATGTTTATGACATACTAGAACTTTGTTCAATATCCTATGCCCAAACTGTTAGAAGTTCTTATCATATATTTACCATTCCAGTATTTTTTTTTAAGAACTTTTTATTTTATTTATTTATTTTTTTCTTGTTTCAGAACCTTTGTTTGTTTATTTACTCATTTTTATGGCCAGCTCAGCCCGCCCCAAGGGCAGGGCTGGCGCAGCATGTGGTGCCAGGGATCGAACTGTGGTCCTTGAAGCCGCCCAAGCTTTCCCAAGCAGGCGCTTTAGACCACTGAGCCATCCCGCCGGGCCCCACCATTCCAGTATTTTTGTTATGCTTTATTCTTAGCATTCTTTACTATCATGAAAATTTTTTTTTAGTTGATATTTATATATATATATATTAACTTACTCAAATACTATGTGAGTACCCTGAGTTGATCACAGAATCGTACATATACACAACATTCTGGCCTCTTAGTTGGACTTACGATCTAATTTTAATTTTGGAATATTGTTTTGAATTATTTAATTTAATTTTAATTGATGTTTAATTAATTTTCTGAATATTGTTTAATTTTAATTTTTTATGACTTATCTTTGACTTAAAATCTATTTATAAGATATGGTATAATATTTTCCTGTAGTATTAGGAACCTCAAAAAGTATATTTCCATCTTCTATTGACTTTATATTTCTTCTTTCTTGTCTTTTATACTTACACACACAAATATATGAAAAAATAAGTATAAGACCTGACATAAGATTTTATACTGTTTTGTAGAAAACTTCAGTGACCTTTTAAATGGGTTCATCTAATATAATTATATT
>PVJA010016601.1:0-25541 GCA_004027025.1 Myocastor coypus
GAACTGCACAGTGAGACCCTGTCTCAAAAAAAAAAAAAAAAAGAAATGCATAAATTAATGGAATCTAAAGTGGAAAAAAAACTACAGAAACATTTAGAGGAAACCAGATGACAACCTCTGAAGTAAAAAAAGACATCTCTAAATTAAAAACATCTAAAGTAGGGCAATGACGGCAGAAAGGTAAAGAGAACAGAACAGAAATAATCTCTGAACTACAGAGAGAAAGGTTAACTATAATGAAAGACTTAAGTACTATTAAAGAAGACATTGAAAATAAATGAGAAGAGAAGAGAAGAATGATGGATTCCCTGATCGAGCAATATCAGAAAGAAATAGATCACATGAAACAGTTTCAAAGAGATATATGAGAAAATATAATCTCAATCACAAGTTGGGAAAAACATATAAACAAAAGTGAAGATAGAATATCAGATCTTGAAGACATAGTCACAGCCAGTGTAAAGGTAAGGATCTCTTAAAAACAATTAGGACACAGGAGAAAATAATTCAACATCTGCAAAAATGAACAATGCGAGATTAATAGGAATCAGTGAGAAAGAAGGAGTAAATATAAACGGTATAAAAAGTGTATGGGCAAACGTAATAGCAGAAAACTACCCAAATATGAGACAACAATTGGACATTCAGGTCACTGAAGCATACAGAACTCCATATAACATCAACCCAACTAAAAACACTCCTAGATATATAATAGTCAAGGTTCCAGAAATTCAGCAGAAGAATAATATACTAAAAGCTGCTAGAGAAAAGAAACAAATCACATTTAAAGAAAGACTCATCAGAATAACAGTAAATTTTACCTTACAAACCATGAAGTCAAGAAGAACGTGGAGCAGAGTGCTTCAAGTCCTCCATGAAAACAAGTTTCAGCCCAGACTGTTATACCCTGAAAAACTCTCTTTAAAGTATGAGGAAGAAGTGAAATACTTTCACAGCATGGAGCAACTAAATAATTTCATGTCAAAGCGAACCCTACACAGTATACTAAAAATATTTCAGAGAGGGACCAAAATGACCCAAACTCAACAAAGGAGAACAAAAAATTTCACGAAGTAAGGCAACCAATTAAACACATGCGAAAAGGGGGTAGACAATAGTAAGTAAAAGTCATGTCAATCATAAGTCAATTATAACTATCAATGTTAATGGGCTCAATTCTCCAATTAAAAGAAATAGACTGGCAGAGTGGATAAGGAAGCAAAACCCAATAATAAGCTATATACAAGAAACATACATAACTCGCAAAGAAACAGGTTAAAAGTTAAAGGATGGAAAACAATATTACATGCCCCAGCACCTCAAAAAAAAATAAATAAATAAATAAATAAAAATTAGGGGTAGCAATCCTGTTTTCTGACAGTCTAAACTTCAATCCAAGATTGATGAATGAAACAAAGAAGGCCACTACATACTGGTTAAGGGAAAAATTCAAGATGAAGAGGTAACATTCTTAAATATGTATGCTCCCCAAAGGGAGCAGCGAGTTATATAAGACAAACCTTAATGGACATGAAAAATCTAATATCTAATACCACTATCTAAACAGGAGACCTTAGCACCCCCTTATCCAAAAAATAGGTCAAACAGACAAAAAAAAAAAAAAAAAAAAAAAAAAAAAAGCAAAGAAGCAGCAGAACTCGCAGGCTCCTCCTGCCCGAGCTCCAGTCCTAAACCCATCCACCATCCTGTCCAGCCTGTATGCCTGCCAGGTAAGGACCCTCGGGCCGCCTCCATCTCCTGGCTCCTCCCACCTGAGCTCCAGTCTTGAAACCATCCACCATCCAGTCTGGCTTACGCACCAGCCAGATTCCTCAACTCCAGAGCTCCGACTCCACCCACAGTCCTGACCCACGGTGCCACCCAGCAGCCAGCGGTCCGAAGTCTGACACACAGCCAGGCATATCTGGAGGTGAACAAACTTGGTAGATCCAGACCAAAGTCCCATAGGTGCTAACAGCATAATGACCAAAATGCAGAGACCACTGCCATATAAAATGATAGCAACAAGGAGTAAGATGCAATGTCAGGGCCCAAGCCCACCCATGTCAAATACAGGAGACGCTACCATGGAACAAAATGGGAATCACGCAGATGAAATCTCTGAATCTGAGGTAGACAGACAAGTACAGAAACCTATAGAGCAACTCTGATCAGAGATAACATCTGAAATAAAAAAAGAAATACATGAATTAATAGAATCTGAAGTGGAAAACAGCTGTAGAAACGTATAGAGGAAACCAGAATAGAAATAATCCCTAAAGTAAAAAAAAAAAGATGTCTAAAAAAAAAGTAGCAGAACTGAAACAGAACTTGGAACAACTGGACTTAGTGGACATACACAGACTGTTCCACCCAACCACTTCAGAATACACATTGTTTTCACCTGAACACGTGATATTTTCTAAAATAAACCACATATTAGTCCATAGGTCTTAAGTGTATGCAAGAAAACAGAAATTATCCCATGCATATTATCTGATTACAGTGCAATGAAATGGAAATAAATGACAAAAGAAGCCACAAGAACTGTAGAAATACATGAAAATTAAACAAGACTCTTCTCAGTAGGCAGTAGGTTATAGTTAAAATTAAACAAGAAATTAAACAATATCTACAGTTTAATGAAAATTCAAACACAACCTAGCGGAATTTATGGGATGCAATGAAAGCAGTTCTTAGAGAGAAATTTATAGCTCTGAACTCACACATTAAGAAAACAGAACTGGAACAAATAGATACTCTTATGCAGCACTTAAACCACCTAGAAATGGAAGAGCAAGCGAAATCTAAAGCCCAAAGATGGGAGGAAATTATAAAGATTAGAGCAGAAATAAATTCAATTGAGACAATGAAAACAATACAAAGAATTAATGAACCAAAAAGCTGGTTCTTTGAAAGATTAAATAAAATTAATAAGCCCCTAGCTAACCTCATCAACACGAAGAAAGGACTCAAATTCAAGCAATAAAGAATGAAAAGAGTGAAATTACTACAGATCAGCAGGGATTTAGAGGATCATAAATAGCTACTTTGAGAATCTTTACTCTCACAGTATTGAAGACACATGAAATGGCCAGATTCCTAGAAAACTACAAATTACCAAAACTGAATCAAGAAATATAAGAACTCTCAGTAACCAAATAACAGCCAATAAAATACAAAATGTAATAAAAAGCCTACCAACAAAAAAAGTTCAGGATCTGATGGATTCACCATTGACTTCTACAAGAAATTTATAGAAGACATAAGCCCAGTACTCCTCAAACTCTTCCATGAAATAGAAAAGGAAGCAGTGCTTCCAAAATCATTCCAAGAGGCACATATTACACTGATACCAAAACCAGAGCAAGATGCAACTAAAAGAGAGAACTACAAGCTAATTTCTGTCATGAACATAGATGCAAAAATTCTCAATAATATTCTCGCCAATAGAATACAACAAATCATCAAGAAGATTATATACCACGACCA
Source organism: Myocastor coypus (assembly GCA_004027025.1). Classification (NCBI taxonomy): domain Eukaryota; kingdom Metazoa; phylum Chordata; class Mammalia; order Rodentia; family Myocastoridae; genus Myocastor; species Myocastor coypus. The sequence continues at coordinate 3,493 of PVJA010016601.1, forward strand.
GCTGGAATTCATCCCAGGGATGCAAGTATGGTTCAATACACCGAAATTTATAAATGCAATGCACTATGTCGATAGAGCCAAGACCCAAAATTACATGATCATATCAATTGATGCAGAAAAGGCCTTTGACAAAGTCCAACACTCATTCATGTTCAAAGTCCTACAAAAAAATGAAATAGAGGGCCTCTACCTCAACCTGACAAAAGCCATCTATGACAATCCAACAGCTAACATAATTTTAAATGGGGGAAAATTGCAGTCATTTACTCTCAAATCTGATACAAGACAATGATGTCCTCTATATCCTTTACTATTCAGTATAGTTCTGGAATCATTAACTGCAGGCATTAGACAAGAGAGAGAATTGAAAGGAATGAGAACAGACGAAAAAGAAATAAAACTACCATTATTTGCAGGTGACAAGATAATCTGCTTGGAAGACCCAGAAAACTCCAACAAGAAGCTACTAGATTTAATGTACAAATTCAGGATCATAGCATGATACGAAATCAACACACAAAAGTGAATAGCATTTCTCTACACAGATAACAAACACACAGAGAGAAGTTAGTGAAAGAGTACCCTTCATGATAGCACTGAAGAAAATGAAATACTTAGGAATTAACTAAGGAAGTAAAAGACCTTTTCAATGAAAACAACAGTACTCTGAAAATAGAGATTCTAGAAGATTTCAGAAAGTGGAAATATATTCCGTGCTCCTGGATAGGAAGAACCAACATTGCGGTGATGGCCACACTCTCTAAATTGTTATACAGATTTAATGCTATCCCTATCAAAATACCATCAACATACCTCACAGACGTGGAGAAATTATTCTTAAAATTTATTTGGTACCAAAAAATCAGAATTGCAAAGACAACTCTGGGCAACAAACGTAGGGCAGGAGGCATTACAATTCCTGACCTAAAGTTATACTACAAAGCTACAGTAACAAAATCAGCATGAGACTGGCAAAAAATAGACCTGAAGAACAATGGAATAGATTAGAAGTTGCAGAAGCAAATACAAAAACACTCAGCCACCTTATTTTCGACAAAGAGCCTGAACATGTTTACTGGAAGGAAGATAGCCTCTTTAACAAATGGTGCTGGGAAAACTGACTCTCTACATGCCCAAAACTAAAATGATCCAAGTCTATCACCAAGTGCTAAACTAAAGTCAAAATGGATTAAAGATCTAAATATTAAAAGAGAACCATTAAATCTCCTGGAAGAGAAAGTGGGAGAAAATCTTGAAGACATTGGTGTTGGGAAAGTGTTAATGGACAAAAATCAAAATGCACATTGTACACATCAAAGAATTAACAACTGGGACCTCCTATGTGTAAGAAGTTTTTGTACATCAAAAGAAATTACCGACAAAGTGAAACAATAACCCACAAATTTAAAAAAGATTTTAATAAGTATTCAGACAAAGCTCTTTTATCTAGACTTTATAAAGAACTAAAAGCCATTAGGCTCCCAAAATTCAAAGGCCCAATCCAGAAATGGGCATATGAGATGAACACACACTTCTCAGAGAAAGAAATTCCACAAGCCTATAAATACATGATGAAATGCTCCACATCACGAGCCATCCGTGGAATGCAAATAAAAACAACTCTTAGATACCATCTCACCCCAGAAAGAATGGCTATCTTGAAGAAATCAACCAACAACAAATGTTGGAAGGCTGTGAGGAAAAAGGAACACTTCTCCACTCCTGCTGGGAGTCCAGACTGGTGCAACCATTATGGAAAGCAGTTTGGAGGCTCATTAAAAAACTAGAGCTGGAAATCCCATTCAATCCAGCTATCCCTCTACTGGAAATCTTCCCAAAAGACTTGAAAACGTCATTTCATAGTGATATCTGTGCACCTCTCTTTATAGCAGCCCAATTTGTAATAGCCAAATCTTGGAAACAACTAACATGCCCATCATTTGAAGAATGGTTGAAAAAATGTGTTATTTTTATACAATGAATTATTATTCAGCTATAAAGAATGATAAACTGGAAGACTTCATATATAAATGGATGTATATTGAATATATATTCATAAGTGAAATAAACCAGACCTACATGTGTAAATATCGTATCATCTCCCTAGAGTAAGAGTTGTAAGGAAGAAATAAAAATGGAAAGGCACAACACAGCTGAATGGAAATCAAAGACTTATAGATTAAACAGTGAAGCGACTGGAAGCAGAAAAGAGAGGAAACATAGCAGGAGCAAAAACATGCTCTTATGTACACAGGATGAATTAGATATTGGTCTAAGTACCTTCAAAATGTTTTTCCCATTGATAATAGCAATGTGCAACACTAAAGCTATGCTTGGAATGCCTGTCATTCTGGTCTTTTAGATGTGTGCTGCTTCTAATGTCATTTCAGTTACTGCTATACTCTCTCTCTCAAGTAAATGGTTTATTAACAAGAACCTATAACTGTAACATCCTATAACTCAGTGGTTTTTCAAATTTTCTGTTCAAGGTGATTATGGAACCACAGAGGAATGGGGTAAATGAAGTATAGTGTGTCTAAGGAGAGTCACCTAGAGAGAAAACATTCTCTTAGGCTTTCACAGAAAGCAAACTGGTCAAGCAATGGCCGTGACTTATCCCAATGGCTGACACTGACAACAGTCCTACAAAACACTGTACATGGTTCCAAAGTTAATCCTGAGGGGATTTGACCTTGGAAGATACATGTTTTGTTGTACAGGTCTTGCTTTAACTTGCTCTTAACCATCCAGCTGGAGTCTAACTACAGATATAAAATGCAAAGCTAGATTAGTATGATGAGTTGTCAAAGACTTGCATCAACAGTCTCCAACATTGCCACTTTCACCGGTAACCCACTGCAATTATGAAACATTGGACCATGTATACAGCTACTTACTCTTAGTTCAGAGTATAGTTTTTTCTTTGTTTCTTTGCCAATATCGATTAGAACATATATCATGTCTACACCCTGTGCTCTGTATAACTACTATGAGGACAACAATATGCGTTGTGTCAATTATTGCGAATGTACTAATAATGTATTTTGGAACTTCATATTGTTACTTGTTATTAAAAGTAATAAAAATTTTAAAAAAGAAATCATCAGTGCAATTAAAAAAATAGAAAACCAAGCTGGACATGGTGGAGCACACCTGTGATCCCAGCACTTGGGAGGCTGAGGCAAGAGGATCAGTGTGAGTTGAGACCAGCATGAACTACAAAAGTAAGCTCAAGGCCAGCCTGAATTGCATAGGGAGACCCTGTCTCAAAAAGACAAAAAAAAAAAAAAAGAAAAAAGAAAGAAGAAAACCCACAGACATGGACTATATATAGTTCTTAAGTGGATGTGCATGTGTTTTGGGAGGGTCAGAGATGGTATACTATTGTTTAGATCCAACATGGCTGACGCAAAATCTCTTGCACTTGGATTATCAAAGTGTCATGTATGACTTGATGGTAGATTGTGGGGCTGAGGTAGAAGCAGATCATTGGAGTGTATCCTAGAAGAGTATATCTCCCTTCCCAACACCACTTATCTTCCTCTGTTTCCTGGTAACTGTTACATAAGTAGATTTTTCTTTTCAGAAGGTCCTTCTGTTGTCCACTCCTGCATTTGAGCATGCAATACATATAATAAAATTTTTACACTCATGAGAAAAAAAAATAAGCCTTTCTTCTTTCAATATGTGGGTGTCTGGTATTGTGTCTCAACACCTAGAAAATTATTAACACAGTAGGATATGAATAGAGGAGGAGCCATGTTGGAGTTTCTCAGAGAAAATAAACTAAAAACACAATTTGAAAGAGAGGAGAAGCATATTTTCTAATACCAAGATGTATCTGAAACAAGGGACTTTTAAATAAAACAAAACATTGACATAAGATTTAATAAAATGTTTGCTTTTAAAAAATTCATGACCACAGGGATACTGGTAGTTCTCCCACCTGTAAAAGGACCAGGACCACCATAGGGGAAACTTAAAAAAGCATAGCAAGGCTGAAATAATACAGCCAACTGTGAAGTCATACAGGAGCATGAAGATATAATGTCTCCCTACCTCTTTTTCCTTCCTCCAAACATGATGATGCAGGCTGGCATCACATTTCATTAACACTTCACTCCTTGATGTTTACCAGGTGTTTTGAACTTGTTGTTTTGCTTTCTATTTTTTTGTCATGTACCAGAGTGGTTAACTGAAATCTATAGAGGCAAAAAGGGACCAGAGCAGCAGTGGTGGTTCAAATAGTGAATGGAACAGGACAACCTCTCCTGCCCTGTGACCAATGGCTAGAAAGGTATGATGACTTAAGCATACAGGATTTAAGCAGCCTTGCACACTGACAGAGCAACCAGTGAGGTAGACACTGCTACTTTGGGAGAGAAGGTTAAAGCAGGACCAAGCAGCCTTTGAGTTGCATCTTTGGTAGTAGCAGAAGTAGTGTATCTGCAGGGTTAGGAACTACAGTGGTTTTAGTGGCCATGGTGGTGATGGTGGTGGCAGCAAGGGTAATCAGTGGAACGTATGACTCCTACCCTTTCTTACCAGTGGCTTGAGAGAGAGAGAGAGATGCTGACATGCAGGATATATGCAGCCTTACACCATGGGATAGCAACAAGAGTTTACTTCCATTCCCCATGGGAGAGGAGAATGAAGCAGCACTGAGCAGTCTTGGGCTATCTCCGTGGTGATGGCAGAAGTAGAGAATAACTTCAGAGCACCTCATCCTATGCTGACCCTGCAAAAGTGGCACAAGAGCACATAGGTGTGCCAGTGGAAGTGGAATAGAGGAGGCTGTACAAGGACCAGGAGGAGCCAACTGTAGAGGAGATTGGGAGAAGCTTCAGTATGGCTCTATCTTAGGGTTCCACAGCACTTGGGAGAGTGACAGAGAGAAAAACAGGGTAAGAAAAGGGCTGGACATGCGGGCTAAAAGACATGCATAAAATCACTAGCTGAAGACTCTAGCTCCAACCCCCACATCCAGAGGCCAAGAAAGGTTCCACATCCAGCATTGATCCCACTGCAGCCTTCTTGGGATTATCCAGAAACGTATCGACTCTGACTTGAACAGGACCATAGAACTGTAGACACCAAAGAACCTTTATTATTAACACTTTTTGTTTTATTTTCCTTCTCTATGTTTTTTTGTATTTCATTACAATCCTTTTGTTTGATTCTGCTTTCTTTTCCATACAAGGAACCCATTTAATTAAGAAAGAAATTCATGGATTGAAAGTCAAGGGATAGAAAACAGTATTCCATGTGAGAGAGTTGAAAAAAAGCAGGGGAAGCTATTCTGTTTGCAGACAAAGAACTCCAAGCCAAAACTAATCAAAAGAAACAAGATTATTACATTCTTCTTAAGGGGAAAAAGTCAAGAAGATATAACAGTCATAAATACATATGCACTAAATAGTGTTTGCACCCCACTATATAAAACAAATGTTAATGGATATTAAAGGGCAAAGAATCACTAACATAATTGTTAAGGGGGAGCCTTAATATATATTGACATCCATATACACAGACCAACTATACAAAAAGATTTAACAAAGATTATCAGAACTTTACAAAATCTGTGACCAAGTTGACTTAGTATATATCTACAGAGTGTTCCACTACACAACATCAAAATGCACATTCATCTGAGCTGCTTATGGAACATTCTCCAGAACAGAGCACATATTGAGTCATATAAAATGCTGAAGACCAGGCATGATGGCACACATCTGTAATCTCAGTGCCAGGGAGGCTGAAAACAGGAAGATCACTACAACTCTGATCTGTGTAGTGAGACCCTATAGACCATGTATTTAAAAATCTGTGATCAAGTGGACTTAGTAGATATCTACAGAGTGTACCACTGCAGCATCAAAATACACATTCATTTGAGCTGCGCATGGAACATTCTTCAAAATAGAGCACATATTGGGTCGTATAAAATGCTGAAGAAAAGTGGCACATTCCTATAGTCTCAACACTGGGGAGTCTGAAAACAGGAGGATCAGAATGAGTCTGAGCTGTGTAGTGAGACCCTATACCACGTACATTAAAAAAAAAAATGCTGATGCATGTCAGGAAGATAGCTCAGAGGCTTAAGTGTTTGGCTGGCAAGTACAAGGGCTTGAGTTTTGCCACTGGTACAATACATAATAAATAAGTAAGTAAATAAATAAACAAATAAATAAATAACTTTTTAAAGTGCTAAAGTAAATGCAAGGGTATTGAAGTTACTTGTACATATTATCTGGCCATAGTGTTAAGAAATTGGAATTCAGTGGGAAAAGAAAGCACAAAAACTTTGTAAATGCATGGAAATTAAATAACAGCCTATTATAAAACAGGTGATTCAAAAACAGAAGAAATTAGGCAGCATGTAAAATAATAACTGACAAAAAACACAACCTACAGGATGCAGTGAAAGCAGTCCTAAAAGAGAAAGTTATATTGATTAATTCTCCCACAAAGAAAACCAAATAAGATCAAGTAAAAAACAGGATATGGTAATTTAGACTTTCAGTAAAACAACAAGGCAAAAACCAATGCTCATACAAATGAGGAAATTATGAAGATCAGACCAAAAAATTCATGCAATACAGACTAAGAAACAAAAGCATAAATGATTCTAATAACCTGCTCTGGAAAGGTTAAACAAAATGGCAAATTTTTGGCGAACCTTGCCAAAAAAGGACTCCAAATCAAGCAAGTAAGAATGAAAAGGATAAGATCACTTTAGATCCTGTGGAAATACAGAATATCATCAGTGCCTACATCAAGGACATGTACTCTAAAAAGATGGAAAACACAGAAGAAATAGACAGATTCCTGCGTACATGTGAATGAACAAAACTGAATTGAGAATATATACACATTCTAGATAACTCAATACCAATCAATGAAATTAAAAAAAAAAAAAAAAAACTTACCAACAAAGAAATACCCAGAAAAAAGGTAATAAAAGAGAATAAGAGACAAGAAAAAAAAAGTCGTAGGACTATCCTACTACAATTTTGTATATGGCTGAATTCCTAAATTTCTGTGTAAAAATGTAGTTTTTTCACATTCTATAGGGATTTAAAGTTTAGAGTATCTGTGGTTGATGGAAAATGGATGTTCCATTTTACATCTAAGGCATTTGATATTCAGAAAGATAGTGACATTAAGCTCAAGTGCCTATGTTATAGGGAATATTATCAGTAAGATTCTCTTCTGAAGAGTAAACAACTTAAGTTTAAAGAATAAAAAATTAGAGAAAAGGAAGGGCTCCAAGGATAGTCAATATTTTGGTCCTAGCCCTTCAAGGTCAATGAGGACTCAGGACATAAGAGAGCCTGTATTGTAACATTCTATACGTCAATGGTGTCCCAAATTTTCTGTTCAAGGAGATTATGGGGCTACAGAGGGAAGGGACCAACAATGTATAGCATGCCTAAGGAGAGCCACTTAGAGAGAAAACCTTCTTTCAGGCTTTCACAGAGAGCAATTTGGTCAAGCAATGGCCCTGACTCATTCAGATGGCTGATGCTGACAACAGTTCTACAAGCTGCTATCAGATGCAAAAGTTACAGTTTTTGTTATATAGGTCTTGCTTCATGTTTTTCTTAACCATCCAGCAGAAAAGTATAACCACAAGGCATAAAAAATAAAGCCATATTAATGTGCTGAGCAGTAAAGGCTCAAGTCAGCAGCTTTCAACATTACCAATTCTGCTGATAACCCACTACTATTATGAACTATTGTAATATGTATACAGATACTTCCTCTTAGTTCAATGAGAGAAAAAATTTGTACTAATAGTGTTTAGACAAGATATCATGCCTGCATCTTGTACTCTGAACAACTACTATGAAGACACCAATATGCAATGTATTAATTATTGCAACTTTCCTACTAATCTGTTGTGAAACTGTCTCATTGTTATTTCTTTCTTATTAGCATTAATGAAAAATATAAATAAATAAAATATTTTTAAAAATTAAAAAAAAGAAAGGATGAAAGAAAAGCCCAAGCCATAATAGATTCACTGCTGCATTATACAAGAAATTTGGGACTGTCCAATGCCATCACTCCTCAAAATCTTTAATGAAATTGAAAAAGGAAGCAGTACTCCCTGAGTCATTCCTAGAAGCAAGTATTACCCTGATAACAAAACCAGAGGAGGACTTAGCTGAAAAATAGGATCACACTACCTAATGAACGTAGATTAAAATATTCTCACTAAAATATTAGTGAACAGAATGCAGCGAATCATCAAAAAGATATGTCAGGACCATGTAGGATTTATCTCATGGATGCAGGATGGGTTCTACATATGCATATTGATAAATACAACACAAAAGATTTACAGAGCAAAGGAAAAAATCACATGGCCATCTGAGTACAAGAAGAAAAATCATTTAACAAAGTCTAACACATTCATAGTAAAAGCCCTACAAAAAACTGGAATAGATGTTCTTTCTATCTGATAAAAGCCACCTATGCCAAACCCACAAATATAGTAAATCATCATAAAATGAATGTTTTCACTCTAAAATCAAGATGAAGACAGAATACCCACTACCAACAGTTGTATTCTATATAGTTCTTGAAACATTATCCATAGCATTCAAATAAATATAGGAAAGGGAGAGGTTAAATTGTAAGTATTTCTAGATGGCATGATGCTGAGCACGGAAGACCTAAAATTGCCACCAAACAACTTCTAGGTTTAATACCCAAATTCATTCATATATTGGATGCAAAGTCAATACTGAAAATCAGTGGCATTCCTGTGCAGAAACAACGATCTCAGAGAGAAATTAGGGTAATTATATATTTCATAAATGCATCAAAACCGGACATGGTGGCACATGCCTGTAATCCCAGCACTTGGGAGGCTGAGGTAGGAGGATTGGTGGAAGTTTGAGACCAGCCTGGGCTACAAAAATGAGCTAAAAGCCAGCCTGAACTGCATATCAAGACCCTGTCTCAAAAAGACAAAAAAAAAAAAATGCATCAGAAAATGAAATACTTAGAAATTAATCTAGCACAGCAGGTAAGTAATTTTTACACTGCAAGTTTAGTACTCTGAAAAAAGATCGAAAAGGCTATCAGGAAATGGAAGATACACTTTACTCTTGGATGGGAAAAACCAACACAGTGAAAATGGTCATGGTCCCCAAGTTGTTATAAAGGTTTAACACAATCCTGATAATAAACCAAAAACATGTTTCACAGAATTAGAGAAGACACAATCCTAAAATTTATTTAGAATCAGAATAGACCTATAATGGCAAACACAATTCTGGGCAACAAAGGCAAGCCAGGAGCCATAACAATCCCTAACTTTAAATCACACTAAAAAAACTACTATGTTAAAAATAGCATCATACTTGCAAAAAATAAAAATAAACCAGGTCTGAGGATCAATGGAACAGATTAGAAGGTGCAGAGAGCAAACACAATCAGCTACCATATCTTTGATAAAGTCCACACAACCTCTATGGAAGAGAAGTAGCTTTTTCAGTAAGTGATGCTAGAAAAACTGACTTTTGATATGCCAAAATACAGTTAAATCCTTATCTCTCACCATGCCAAAAATACAGAGTTAAACCCATGTCTCTCACTAAACTAAAATCAAAAAGGTTCAAAGATCTAAATATCAAGTCTTTTTTTTTTTTTTTTTTTTTTTTTTTTTTTTTTTTTTTTTTTTTTTTTTTTTTTTTTTTTTTTTTTTTTTTTTTTTTTTTTTGTCTTTTTGAGACAGGGTCTCACTATGCAGTTGAGGCTGGCCTTGAGCTCACTTTTGTAGCCCAGGCTGGTCTCGAACTCACACCAATCCTCCTGCCTCAGCCTCCCAGAGTGCTGGGATTACAGGCGTGAGCCACCACGCCCGGCTCAAGTCTTTTTTTAAATCATTTTTTTTGAAATTTTTTATTTATTTTTATTTTTATTTTTTCTTGTTTCAGAACTTTTGTTTGTTTGTTTGTTTATTTTTATGGCCGGCTCAGCCTGCCCTGAGGGCAGAGCTGGTGCAGCATGTGGTGCGGGGGATCAAACCGCGGTCCCTGCAGCCGCCCAAGCTTTCCTAAGCAGGCGCTTTAGACCAGTGAGCCATCCTGCCAGGCCACAAACAGTAAGTCTTATGGAAAGTAGAATATGTAAAATTCTTGAAGATGTAAATGTAGGCAGAGTCTGTTAATAAAAGCTAGACCATTAGGGAAATCTTACAAGGAGAGAGCAACTGGAAATATTAAGAAGCTTACGCATAACAAAAATGATCAAAAGAGTGATGAAACAACCTACTGATTTTGAAAAAATTCCAACTGCGTTGGGAAAAATTTCCAGGTTTTTCTTAGAGAGGGGTCTTTTATGTTGAACATAAACAGAGCCAGACCTCTTAAACTGAAAGACTCAATCTAATAATGAGCATCTGATCATTATTAAATAGACAGTTCACTGATGAAGTTGAAAGAGCAAATACATACATGATTAAAATGTTCAACATGACTGGTCATTTGCGAGATGAAGATGAAAACAAGCCTTAGATTCCATCTCACTCCAGGAAGAATAGTAGCTATCATCAAGAAATCAACCAGTGACAAATTCTTGTGTGGCTTGGAGAAAACCCCAGCTCCACTGTTGGAAGGAGCATAGACTGATGCCACTAGTGTGTAAAAAAAATGTGGAGGTTCCTCAAAAACTAAAGCTAGAGGTTCTACTTGCAGTAATTCCTCTTCTTGATGTCTTCGCAAAAGAACTGAATACATTGTTCCAGTGATGTATACACACCAATGTTTATAGCAGCACAGTTTTTAATAACTAAATCATTGAAACCACCAAAATAAGTGCCTATCTGACTTAAATGGATAAAGATGTGTTTTCTATACAATGGAGCATTACTCAGGTATTCTATACAATGGAGCATTACTCAGGTATTACTAACATGTTTTGAAACTCTCACATTGTAATTTCTTATTAAAAGTAATAAAAATATCATGAGGACCATACCAAACACTGATAATTTAGAAGAAAGGAGAAATGAAAAAAATGTTTCATACATAACAAATATTTTGATGCTAATTATTTATTGGCCTATAGCTCAGATTTTCTATTTTTCAAAGAAGCTAAATAGTCTGGCAGGATTGTCAGTATGAATATTATTTTGTTTTTTGTGGTGCCAGAGATTGAACTCAGGATCTTGTGTTTGCCAGGCAGGCATTTATGCTGCTGAGATATCTTCCTGGCCCCTATGAGTATTGTTTTGGAAGATAGTTAATGTGGTTGTCCTTATAGAAAATCATTGTACTGAGAAAATTAGTCCATTTGCTGGCTTAATAAGCCCATGGGTGAGAAGCATCTGCATTACGGTTAAAGAGGAACAAAAATTATTATTATTATTATTATTATTATTATTATTATTATTATTATTATTATTTTCTTTTGAATGGGGGATTGAATTCAGGACACCGTGCTTGCCAGGAAAGTGCTCATTCTACTGAGCTATCACCCAGGCCCTAAAGTTGCGATGTGGGGGTGAAACCACCATCCCCTGTGCCTGACTTTGATTGCCCATGCAGGTACTTAAACTGCTTAGCTAACCTGAAAGCCCTCTAGGAAGGAAAATTCTATTAATATTTTTCTTGCTAGAGAGAGAACCCAGGGCCCCCAAAAGAATACCACTGAGATATATTCCAAGCTGAAATGAGATTTTTTAAAAAGATACTATTTTAAATTGCCTCCCAAGAAAGCACATAGAAATAAATCTAGCAAACACTGTGTATGAAGTTTACAGAAATTTGTAGAAAGTCTTATTGTAAGACAGTGAAGAAAATGTAAAACCATAGAGCTGCATTCTGCTTATTGTTATAGTTCATATCTAGTTGTCCCCCCAAAGCCTCATGTAATCATGAGGCAGAGACTTCTAGAGCTTGAGACTTGATCCATGATCCATTAGGATTATGTGTTTTAGTACTGATGGGATTATGGGTTTGAGTACATCTGGGATTATGGGTGTGACCTAAGGCAGAATTGGCTGAGGTAGCGATCCTGAATGTAATATAAAGAGAGATAGAGAGACAGACTAGCATTGTTGCTCTCTGCTCCCCTGGTTGTTCTGTTGCCTCTATTACCATTGTTGTTGTTCCACCACCATGAACTGCTGCTCTTTGCCATGTGCCACTTAGCCTTGGAGCTGGCCGAATATGGACTGAAACTTCCAGTTACTGTGAGCTAAATAAACTTTTCCTTCATTCATTTTGAATGTTGGGTATTTGTCCCAGCAATAATAGAAAAGTAACTAAGATACTCATCCACTGGAAACTGTAATTTCATAAATGGGTCAGACTTATCTGTAGATAGAGTGACACAATTACTTTTATGCTTATAAATAACTAATGACCAGAATGATGTTCCTAAGAGTTGAATCACTGAAAATAAAGACAATCTCAAACACACACACACACACACACACACACACACACACACACACACAGAAACTCAGAGCACTTTCCTGAGAATGACTGTTAGGGTGTCCTAGGAAATTGGTTTCTTGGGGTTTGTTTCACAATGCTCATTCATCCAGGAACTCAAAGCACTCTTCAGGCATCATCCAGTTTGGTTCAGCTACTGCTTGATCTGACAGCAAACCTTGTTGTCATTTCCTTTATGCTGCTACTACAGGAATGCTGTATGTCAAAGTGTGGGGTCAAGGAGGTTTCCATGTAGTTTTTAGAATAAAGCCTGATAATTTAAGTATTCCTGTTCCATGAAAGAAACATGTAATGCTGTGAACATATAAATAAAAGAATGGTGGAAACCCCTAAAAGTTAGAGAACATAGAATGTCTATTAAGGAAACCTGTGGCAGAGAGACAATTTAGCCCAAGAGAGCAGCCAAGGAAGTTGCAACTAGCAATGTCACATGGCTGTCCTCTGCCCTCTCTGCCATCAACTGCTTACATTTTGTTGCAATATTCCTTGAGTACTGGGCTTAAAGCTATTGAGTTTCATGTTTAACCTTCTTGGTTTTAGTCTTGCTTTCATTCTTGTTATTTCTATTTCCCATTTCTCCCTTGTGGCATAGGAATATTTAATCTGTGTCAGTTTTTTTTTAAGCATTTAACTCTGTTTTTAATCTTAACAGTCACTTACAGCTAGGAGTTTGCCTTGAATCTCAAAGGAGACCTTTGTCTTCGTCTTTTCAGCAATCCTGGACTCCTAGAGTAGATATATAGAAAATGATATAAGTATTAATTAGGTTTTTGGGGCTAAGGGACAAAATGTTAGGGTTTATTTCTGGAATGTCTCCCTAAACCTCGTGTGTATATATCACATGTGTTTTAGTTGGGGGTATTAGAAAATGAGATTGTATAATGTAAGGGACTATAGCTAACATTTTATTAGGAGGTGGGCTTGGTTGGAGAAAGATCACAGTGAGTATGACCTTAAAAGTGCATTGCATTCCCCTTCCTTGATTCTTCCATTCTCTGTTGTCTTTCTTTCTTTCTTTCTTTCTTTCTTTCTTTCTTTCTTTCTTTCTTTCTTTCTTTCTTTCTTTCTTTCTTTCTTTCTTTCTTTCTTTTGCACTGAAACTATGGGTCAAATTAAGCCTCTCTTTAGTTAAGAGTAAGGGTATCATGGACTTGAAATGAGGTTTTGTTAAGCCAGTACTGTGTGTTAAGGATCATACCATCTGCAAATGGTTGTCTTCTTCCTTTCCTATTCAAATAAACTTGTTTTCTTTCTCTCTCTTGCCTAATGCTCTGGATAATGTTGGAATACTATACTGAAGAGAAAATGGTGAAGGGAATGTACTTATCTTTTTCCTTGTGTTTAGTGGAGCACACTTTGATCCCAACTTACTATGATATTGGCAATAGCCATGCCATCAATGACTTATATTATTTTAAATTAGAATCTTGTATGGTAATTTTTGTTTGGATTTTTAAAATTATGAAAGCATGTTGAGAGCTTTCAAAGGTTTTTTGTAGCCACTGTGATTTTCATACGTTTTTTGTCCTTTTGCTTATGTCATTATTAATCTGCATATGGAAAACTATCCTTGCATCTCTTGGATGAAATTAACTTGGTCATTTTGTCTGATCTTGTAAATGATTTGTGATATTTGCAAGCTGACCCAAGAAGTCATAAAAACCCAGAACAGTCCAAAAACAGGTAATAAAATTGAGATAATATAAAAACCATCCCATCGTGATTTATATATAGATGTCTTCTTAAATCCTCAAAGAGGCTACCAAAAGTCATAAAGGGAAGCTTGAAAAGTGATTGCATTAAAGGGTCATTACACCAACTTCATATTAAAAGATAAGCCCCAGTAAAAAAAAAAAAAATGTTTCAAAACTTTGCATATTCTTTCATGAGTTTGGTTTGTAGGTATTTTTTGGTTAAATCCTCTTTTTAAGAAAAATCAGGGTCATGCTAGCGTTAAGAATGAGTTTGGCATTGTTTCTTCCCTTTATATTTCATAGAAGAGTCCGAAGAGCATTGGCTTGAATTCTTTCCAAAAGTTATACTAAAATTCAATCATGAATTTATTGGTTTCTAGTCTTGTCTTAGCTGGAAACTTAGTCACATTCCTCATTGCTGAGACATAGTACCCACTACCTATAACTTAAGGGAGAAAGAGTTTATTTTGGGTCATGATTAAGTCCATAGTTTGAATAATGCTAAGGTAGAACAACATAGAAGAAGATCTCGGGAAAAGGAAAACTGCTTGTGTTAAGGCACCCAGGAAGCAGAGTCGCTGGAACACTTGGGAAAGAAGCTATGGCCTTCTGAGTTGTGTTCACAGAGATACACCTGTCTTAATCAGGTCCCACATTCTAACAGCAAGTCAAGTGAGAATAGAAATACAACCTGGTTCGTGCTTGCAGTGATTTACCTCTTCTTACTGGGACTCGCCTTTTAATATGAAGTCGGTGTAATGACCCTTTAATGCAATCACCTTTCACGCTTCCCCTTATGATTTTTGGTAGCCTCTATGAGGCTTTAGGAAGACATCTGTGTATAAATCATGATAGGATGGTTTTTATCCCAATTTTATTATCTGTTTTTGGACTATTCTGGGTTTTTATGACTCCTTGGTTCACTTTTGATAATCCAAATGTCCAGGCACCTATCTTTTTCTCATAGATTCTCAAACTTACTGTAACACATATTTTGAAAGAAGTTGCTTATAATCCCCTATATTTTAGTGATGTCCATTATGATTTCACCATTTTATATTCCAATTGCATCAATGTGGGTCTTTTATGTCCTTCTTTTGATAAGTTTATCTCTTTTATTTTTCCTTTAAAAGAACCAATTCTTTATTATAGCCAAGTTGATACAGATGTTACTCTTTCTTGGAATTCATGGGATACCATTATGTGGATTGGCTTGTGATTATTGTTATTGTATTTTTCAGCTAAGGGTCTACAGTGTGTTCAGGATCTCACTACTAGGTCAGACACCTTTTTACAGCCTCCCAACAGCTGGGATGACAGGTGTGGCTACTACACCCAGTCCCAATTGCCATCTCAGTGCACCCTCGGGTCAGGGCCTGCATGGCAAGCCCAGAGATCAAACCCCCAACCTGTGCACCTACTTTCAGGTGCTTTAATCTGTTGAGCTATGTGTCTGGCCCTTCTCTTGTGATTATTAACAATACTGTGCCCAATTCCTGGAGAAGAAGGTACTAGACCAAACGTATTGCAACATTTCATGCCAGGTACGTGGGAGTGGCTGGATCGTGAGATAGCCCAATAGTAATGATGTTCAAAGGACGTGACTGGAGATTAGATATTGCTTAAATAGGTCCCTATAGAAGCAACGAAGTTTTCTAATATGGTCAACATGTAATCCGCAACGTGCACACACACACACACACACACACACACACACACCCCACACAGAAACATACATGGACACCCAGACATGAACACACAGAAACACACGACGTGAGATAACACCACAAAAATTATTTCCAGAGATCCCCAACTAACTTAGGCAAACCAGCTTTGTGCTTGGCTGCAAACACACACAGAACAGAAGTGTGTGATTAGTACCACCATCTTTTCTTTTTCCTATTTTTTCTCTTTTCTTTTCTAAATGGCTATGGAGAACACAAGCCATAGAAAACTAATCCCAGCCAACAAATACAGAGACAAAGACCTAAATGAAGCACAGATCCACCTGCAATCTTGGATAGAGTACACATCCTGGAATCAGACTTGAAGCTAGCACAGAGTAGCAGACACTAGAGGAATCTCACTACTTTTATTTTGCTCAGTTTGATGAGTTTTCCCTTTTGTGATATGTTAGTTAAAGTGTTTTGTTTTGGTGTTCATTTTTTTAACTTCTGTTGTTGTTTTTTCCATTTTCTTTGTTTTCTGTTTTTCCATTTGCATTTTCTCTATATTTTTGTTGTTTAATATATGGATAATTATTTTTATTTCCTGTTTTTTCTCTTATTTTTCCATTTTCTTCTCTCTTGCACTTTCTTTTTCCTCTCATTAGCTATTTAGTTCATCAAACATTCCCTTCAAATTATTCTACTCACCCTCTTCCTCTCTTTCATAAGCTATCTATCTGCATTTTATGAGACTTTCATGTGAGTAAACATTGTCTCTTCCCCTTTCTGTTTGACTTCAATATTCCTAGGCTTTGTCTTCCAGTCCCTCCCTCTTATGTCCTATAAGTACCCAAAACTAGTGTGCTCATCCTATGTCCAACAATTTTTCACTCACTATATTTAACCCTATCCACCTCTCCATTATACTTGTCTTAAAAATTTCCACAGCATGGTAAAATCACTCTACTATGCTTGAAAATGTTGCATAAAAGTTCCTCATATAAGTTAGATTCTATTGTATAACTAAAGAACTTACTCCTATGATTAATGATATATCAGGCAAATAATTATCACAAATTCTCAGTAGCCAAATTGTGCTTCAGGCTATTATTATTGCAAACTGTATTATTTTAACCAGGATACCATATCTGTTATAATCAGTTTTTCCACCTGTATGACAACACTGAGATTGCAAGGGTCATAACATTCACCATGATTCAGTACCAAAGAAATGCACATTGAGTAAAAAAGATAACAATACCACATTTTAAAATTTTCCCTTGTCACTTATTATTTTACTACCCTTTTTTGTTTTCTTAAAACAAACATTTACTTGAGAGTATAGCAATAATTGAAATGACATTAGAAACAGCATACATCTAAAAGATGAGAGTGACAGGCATTCCAAATATGGTTTCATTTTACTTTTATTTTTTATGAGCAGAGTAGATTTATTAGGGGAAAAAAAGATCCAGCCCAACAGAAGTATAGCAGGGGTGTCCTGAGTGGGTGGTGCCTGGGACCAAGCATGGTTTCAATATTACAGTGCTATCCTCAGTGTAAAAATCCTGTTGCAGATTCTTAGGACCATTACCTAATCCATCCTGTGTATGTAAGTGCATGGTTTTGCCTCTGCCATGTGCCCTGAATTTTCTTCTTGGTGTCTCTTTGTTGTTTAATCTTTAAATTCTTGATTTCCATTTAGCTTTGTTATGCCTTTCCATTTTTATTTCTTCTTTTGAGTTCTTACACTAGGGAGACTATATATTTACATATGTAGGTCTGGCTTATTTCTCTTATGTGTATATGTTCAAGATACATTCACTTACATATGAAGGCTTTGAGTTTATCATGCTTTATAACTGTATAAAAACACAACTTCTTTTCAACCATTCTTCAGGTGATCGGCATTTTGGTTGATTCCAAGATTTGACTATCACAAGTTGTGCTGCTATAAACATAGCAGCACAGATTTCACTATCATATGATGTTTTAAGTTATTCTGGGAAATTTTATGGTAGGGGGATTGAATGGAATTTCCAGTCCTGACTTTTTAAGGAGTCTTCACACTGATTTCCATAATGGTCGCACCAGTCTGCATTCCCATGAGCAGTGGAGAAGGGTTCCTTTTTCTACACAGTTTGTCCAACATTTGTTATTTGTTGATTTCTTTATGATACACATCCTTTCTGAGGGGAGATGCTATCTAAGTGTTCTTTTAAATTGCGTTTCATGGATGGCTTGCAATGAGGAGCATTTCTTCATGTAATTATAGACTTATAGTATATATTCATGTGAGAAGTGTATGTGCATCTCAGATGCCCATTTCTAGAATGGGTCTTTGAATTTTGGAACCCTAAATTTTTTATTTTTTATTAAAAATTTTATTTTGAAGAATAAAAATAGCAGAAACAAAGAAAATCAGTAACAAGCAAGAGTACATATAGTACAGAATTTCAAAATAAGAACAAATATTTAACTATGGTTGTATTACATATTTTCATCATCAAATCTGTTTAGATTAATAGAGATAGGTAGGTAATATCAGTCAAACAATTCAACCTTAACACTTTCAATA
Organism: Myocastor coypus; assembly: GCA_004027025.1. Taxonomy (NCBI): domain Eukaryota; kingdom Metazoa; phylum Chordata; class Mammalia; order Rodentia; family Myocastoridae; genus Myocastor; species Myocastor coypus. The sequence continues at coordinate 21,905 of PVJA010016601.1, forward strand.
AACCTTAATTCTTTTAAATCTTTCAAATGCATTTTGTATTTAAGTGACTCTTCTTAAAAAAGAAATTATATATATGGGTTCAGGATGCAGAAAACGCAAAGGGAACCCTAAATTTTTTACTTCTTTATAAATTCTAGATAGAAGACCTTTGTCTGAATTCTTATTGTTAAAATTTTTTTGAAATTTGTGGGTTATCTTTGCACTCTTTTCATGATTTCTTTTGACATGCAAAAACTTCTCAGCAAGAGGAGATTCCACCTGTAGATTCTTTCAAGTGTTACACATGCAATTTGATTTTTGTCCATGAACTCTTTGCCTACCTTGATGTCTTCGAGATTTCCTCCTAGTTCTTTTTCAGGAGATTTAGTGTTTCTGTTTTAATATTTAGATCTTAAATCTATTTTGACTTTAGTTTAGTGTATAGTGACAAACTCGGGTCAAGTTTTAGTTTCTGGCATGTAGAGAGCCAGTTTTTCCAGCACCCCTTGTTAAAGAGGCTATCTTTCTTCCAATGAACATGCTTGGCCTCTTTGTCAAAGATAAGCTGGCTGAGTGTTTTTGTATTTGCTTGTACATCTTCTAATCTATTCCATCGATCCTGAAGTCTATATTTTTGCCAATACCATGCTGATTTTATCATAGTTGATTTCTAGTATAATTTTAAGTCCGAAATTGTAATGCCTCCTGTCTTATCTTTGTTGCCCAGGATTGTCTTTGCTATTCTATGTCTTTTCTGGTTCAAAGTAAATTTTACGAATGATTTCTCTAAATCTGTGAGCTATGTTCGTGTTATTTTGATAAGGATTTCATTAAATCTATATAACGATTTAGGGATTATGGCCATCTTCACAATGTTCGTTATTCTTATGCAGGAACAAGGGATATCTTCCTAGTTTCTGAATCCTCTAGGATGTCCTTTTTTTTTTTTTTTTTTTTTTTTTTTTTTTTTTTTTTTTTTTTTTTTTCTTACAATGCCACTGTTTTCATTCAATAGATCGTTTACTTCTTTTAGATTAATACCTAAGAAGTTCATTTTCTGCAGTCCTATTGTAACAAGTATTGTTTCTCTAATTTCTCTTTCAGTGTGTTTGTTATCTGTAGAGAGGAATGCTATAGACTTTTGGGTGTTGCCTTTGTATCCTGCTATGCTACTTAATTTGTGTCTTACTTCTTGTAGATTTTTTTTGGTTTTTCCAAGTAGATTATCATGTCATCTTCAAATAATAATAATTTAACCTCTTCCTTACCTATTCTTATTCCTTTTATTTTTCTCTTTTGTCTAATGGCTGTAGCTAGTGATTACACTAGCTATATTGAATGATAGTTCAATAGAACTATATTGAATAGGAGTGGTGATAGAATACATCCTTTCCTTGTACCAGATCTGAGAGTAAATGACTTTAGTATTTCCCCATTTAGAATTATGTTAGCTGTTGGATTGCCATAGATGCATTTTTACCAGATTGAGGTAGAGGCTCTCTATTCCAATTTTCTGTAGGACTCTGAACATGAATGAGTGTTGGTTTTGTCAATAGTTTTTTCTGCAGCAGTTGAGATGATCATCTGGTTTTGGAATTGATTATATAGACGTAGCGTATTACGTTTATAGATTTGCATAGGTTGAACCATCCTTGCAGTTCTGAGATGAATCCTACCTAGTGATGATGTGTCATCTTACTTAATTTTTTTTTTGTGGGACCAGGGATGATGTGTCATCTTCTTAATGATTTGTTGTATTATATTTGCTAGGATTTTATTGAAGATTTTTGCATCTATGTTTGTGAGAAAGATTGGCTTGTGGTTCTCTTTTGTAGTTGTATCTTTCTCTGGTTTTGGTATAATACTTGCTTCCATCAATGATTTTGGAAGGGTTGCTTCCTTTTCAATGTCATTGAAGAGTTTCAGAAGTATTGGGATTATATTTTCTGTAAGTTTCTTAGAGAATTGAGAGGTAAATCCATCAGGACCTGGACTTTTCTTTGTTGGTAGATTTTTTAAATTATATTTTGTATTTCATTGGCTGTGATTGGGTTATTGAGAGTTCTTATATCTTTTTGATTCATTTTTAGTAAACTATACCCTACTAGGATACTGTCCATTTCATCTCTGTCTTAAATTCTGTGAGAGTAAAGATTCTCAAAGTACTTATTAATGATCTTCTGAATCTCCACTAGTTTTGTGATAATTTCACCCTTTCCATTCCTTATTACTTTGAGTGTTTTTCTTTCCTCTTTTTGATGAAGTTTATCTAGGAGCTTATCAGTTTTGTTTAATCTTTCAAAGAACTGACTTTTTGATTCATTAATTCTTTGTATTGTTTTCTTTGTCTTGATTGAATTAACTTCTGCTCTAATCTTTATAATTTTTTCCCATCTTTGGCTATTAGGTTCGTTTTGCTCTTCATTTTCTAGATGATCTAGGTGCAGCATTAGAGTATTTATTTGTTCTCTGTTTTCTTAACATGTGAATTCACAGCTATAAATTTCCCTCTAAGCATTGCTTTTATTGCATCCCGTAAATTTCAGTAGGGTGTGTTTGAATTTTCATTAAACTATAGATATTATTTCATTTCCTCTGTAACCCTTTGGTTGTTAAGGAGGGTGCTGTTTAATTTCCATGTGTTTATGGGGTTCTTGTGGTTTCGTTTGTCATTTTTTTCTGGTTTCCTTGCACTGTGGTCAGAGAATATGCATGGGATAATTTCTGTTTCATGCATATACGTAAGCTTGACCTATGCACTAGTATGTCATCTATTTTAGAAAATGTCCCATGTGAAGCTGAAAAAAATGTGTATTCAGAAGTTACTGGGTGTAACACTCTGTATATATCCACTAAGTCCTGTAATTCCAAGTTCAGGTTCAGCTCTGCTACATCTTTGCTAACTTTTTGTCTTCTTGGTGTATCTTTTTGTGATAAATGGGTTTTAAAGTCTTCTGTTGTGATTGTGGTATTGGACATTAGATTTTTTTATGTCCATTAAGATTTGTCTTATATAGCTCAGAGCTACTGTGTTCGGTGTGTACATATTTATGAGTGTTACCTCTTCATTTTGAATTTTATCCCCTAACCAGTATGTAGTGGCCTTCTTTATTTCGTTTAACCAATTTTGGTTTAGACTATCTGAAAATAGGATTGCTTCCCCTGCTTCTTTCTGACGTGCTGCCACATAAAGTATTGTCTTCCCACCTTTGACTTTCAGCCTATGAATTTATGAGTTAGGTGTGTTTCTTGTATACAACATATTGTTGAATTTTGCTTCCTAATCCACTGTGCCAATCTCTTTTTTTTTTAAATTGGAGAATTAGGTCCATTTGCACTGTTGATTATAATTAATATGTTTTGACTTATGATTGACATGTTTTTTACCTAGTATAATTTGTCCCTTTTGTCCTGTGTTTCATTCTCTGCCCTATTTGGTGGTTTTCTTTCTCATTTGTGGAGTTTGTGTCATATTGGTCCTTCTCTAAAGTAACTTTCAGTAGTCTGGGTAAGTTTGGTTTTGTCATCATATTTCTTTAGTAGTTTTTTGCTGTGCAAGTATTTTACTTCTCCATCAAAATTGAAAGACAGTTTTGCAGGGTATAGTAGTCTGAGCTCAAACTTATTTTCGTGGAGGACTTGAAGCACTCTTCTCCAT
>PVJA010016601.1:25641-43162 GCA_004027025.1 Myocastor coypus
TTTTTTTTTTTTTTTTTTTTTTTTTTTTTTTTTTTTTTTTTTTTTTTTTTTTTTTTTTTTTTTTTTTTTTTTTTTTTTTTTTTTTTTTTTTTTTTTTTTTTTTTTTTTTTTTTTTTTTTTTTTTTTTTTTTTTTTTTTTTTTACTTCAGACACTGTTAATTCATTTATGTCTTTTTTTACTTGAGTGGTTATTTCTGAATTGATTTCCTCTATATCTTTTTGCATTTGTTTATTCACTTTAGATGCTATTAATTTTCCATTTTATTTTTTGTGAGAGTATCCTACATTTGTTCTGGGTGGGCACAGGGCCTGAGGTTGCATCTTGCTCCTTCTCTTTGTCACTTTGTATAGTACTGTGCTCTGACCTTTGGTGTAGAAGTTTGGTAAAGTTATGCCGTTAGTGCCTACTGAAATTTGAGTCCCAATTTACTCAGTTTGACCTTGTCTGTGTGTGCCTGGCTAGATATGGCTGCTGTGCTCAACCCTTCTGCAGCCCATTGAAGTGAGCCTTCTGTGTCCCTCTTGGAAGATGTTCACATCCTGGATTAGCTGGGAGGGTCTGATGCCCTGCCTCTCTGCAGGGAACTTTGCTACAGAGTTCCACAGCAGATTCCAGGTCTAGGGTCTTGATGGGGAAGTTCGTGTCCTATGGGTGTGCAGGGCAGTTGTTCCTACCTACCCTCACTCCAGTACCAGAGTCTGTGCACACATCTTAATATATTAGGAACATAGATTTTTTGGATTGGTAAAAGATCAATAATGACTTGTATGTAGAACACATTCTTATGGAGCAGACATCATCTAAAATACTTCAACACCAAGGATAATGGTATTTTACATAAAAACTCTACAAGCATCGAGACAGAAAACAAGATAAAAAACAGTAAATGACAAAATGAAAAAAAATGCAACCTAAAATGCCCACACTATGCAGGACATATCCAGAGAACAAAGAGATAGAGAGGTAATCAGAAGCCATCAAGTGGAATTCTCTGAAATCATAGCATATGAAATGAAAAATGAAAGGAAAAGGCTATACAAAAAATGTCTAAGGTACAAAAAGGAATGGCAGTCAAAATAAAGGGAATTAAGGCAGACACATAAAAAATAGAGATTAGTAAAATGATGGGAACCATGAAAGTCCAACATAAACAGAAAATATAATCAATGAAAAAGAACCAGACAGAAACCCAGGTGATTAAAAGTTCCACTTAATGTTTATGCATCTGATTGGATGAGGACAAGGATAGGATATCAAAGCTAGAGACAGGGATACAGCTAGTGTCCAGGAAAACAAAGATGTCTGAAAAATGACAAAGGGCCATGAAAAGTAAGTCCAGTGCTTACAAGATGAAGCAGAGAATACCAACGTAAGATTGATTTGAATCAGTGAGAAAGCTTCAGACAGCTCAAATACCATTAAAAGTCTCTTCATAGAAATAATAGCAGAAAACTTCTTGATTATGGATAAGCAAATTGGCATGTAGAATTCCAAATAACCATGACCCAAAAGAAATTCATGGACTAAACATCAAAGGATGGAAAACAGTTCTTTATGCTATAAGAACCAATAAAAAAGTATTTACAGACAATGTAAACTTTAAGACAAAACTTATCAAAACAAAGAATGTTACTATATACTCATTAATAGAAAACTCTATGAAGAAAAGATAACAATATAAATGTATGCGCCCAAATACTAGAACATACAAATACATAAATGTTAAAGGACACTTATAAACTCACACTAACACACTTGTAGGGGACACTTTAATGCCCCACTCTCCTAGATCTAGTGGATAAAAAAATCAACAAAGAAATATCAGAATTAAATCAAATTTATGAAAAAAATGGACTTGGTAGATGTCTGTAGAGTTTTCTACCTCAAAACATCAGAACACACATTCTTTTTTTTTTTTTTTTTGTCTTTTTGAGACAGGGTCTCGCTATGCAGTTGAGGCTGGTCCTGAGCTCACTTTTGTAGCCCAGGCTGGTCTCGAACTCGCACCAATCCTCTTGCCTCAGCCTCCCGAGTGCTAGGATTACAGGCATGCGCCACCACGCCCGGCTAGAACACACATTCTTCTTAGCTGCACATGGAATGTTCTTCATAACAGACCATGTACAAGCCCACAAAACACGTTCAATGAAATGTAGAGGACGTGAAGTCAATCCTTGTACAAGATCTATGGTGATTTCACACTTTTCATTCCACACTGCATACATTTGAGTCTTATTTCATTTTTTTAAAATATATTGCTTTTTTCTGTACCTGCTTGGAGTTGTTTCTTTACCTCAGTTACTATTATTTCAGAGATTTCCAGTGTATGTCTTTCATTTTTTTCTATGTATATTTCTCCTTAACTTGTCTTGGGTTGGCTGTGGGCCACAGACTACATTGTGTTCCTTTGTCTTGTTATTTTCTATTTTAGAAAGAACCCTTTATTTTGATTTCTGAGATATTCCTTGTAAAATTTTGGTACCAGGTAGATACATTGCTACTATCAAGGCCAATCTAGGAAAAGCTTGTTCTTCAGGGATATCTTCTGTATATCAGAAATTTCTAGTTTGTGTGTGTCCTGAGGTCCTGCCTTCCCAATTAATTGAAATTAATGATTTCCATTAATTCTACTGTCTTTCCTCTAGGTGTAGGGTTATGATGAAGTTATTATCTAAGCACTTGCCAATATTATTACCAAAGGGAGGGACTGGGAGATAGCTCGGTATGACCAGCCCTTGGCTGGCAAATATCAGGTCCTGAGTTCAATCTCTGGTTCTGCAAAAAAACAAAACAAAACAAAGCAAATGAGCAAAAAACAGAGGGAGAATGAGTGGATAAAACAGATGTGATATCATAGCAACTGTAACACAGTTATGAAGAATGATGAAATCAAGCAAAATTTAGAAATTGGCAACTAATGATTTTGTACTTTAGTGCATAGGAGCGAAGTCTATAGTTATATAACAGAACACATTATAAATTTAGAATTGTTATACAAAGTGTTTTCCCGTGCTAAAGTGGGTTTATCCTCTGGCCAGGCCAGTTTTCATACTCCAGGTGCTTCATTTAGCACGGGATTAACAAGGCCCATGGATTCCTCTGGCTAAGCTAGTTATCCAGGGCCATGAGCACTTCTGTGCTTTCAGGTCCCACAGAGTACTAGGGTAGGCTGGGTACCTAAATTCCTCTGCCCAACCTAGTTGGTCCAGTGTCTCAAGCACTACCGTGCTGGTTGCCAGTTCCACAATGCAGAGGAATGGGCTGGGTATGTGGATTCTTCAGGTCAAGGTAGGGCTCTGTACATTTTCATGCTGGTTGCAGTCCTGAAATGTGGATCTTATTTCTTGATCCATTCTGGCAGTCAGTTTCTTTTGATTGAATTGAGGCCAGTCATATTGATGGCTGTAAGTAATTTATATTGACTTGTCTTTGTCATGTTATTTTCCTACTGTTTGTTTCCTGCTTTTCCCTTCTGTTTAATTGCTTGTCCTGCCTCATGGTTTCTTTCTGTCATTGCTCTTGGAATTTTCAAATTCTGTATTATCTTTATCATCTTTAAAATAACAATAGAGTTGTAGAACTTCGGTGTTTACAATTCTGATAGTGTCTATGTCAGATTGCAGAAATACGTGGTGAATTCCAGAGTACTTTTTTTTTTCACTCTTTTTGAAACAGGGTCTTACTATATTGTTCAAGCTGGCCATAAGCTCACTATTGTAGCCCAGGCTGGTCTCAAACTCTTACCAAGCCTCCTGCCTCAGCCTTCCAAGTGCTGGGATTATAGGTGTGCACTACCACACCTGGCATATTCCAGATTCCAGACTACTTTGCTATGGGACTTGTGCTGAGTAGGAGCTGATCTTTGCTTTTGGTTATGTACATTCAGACTTGTTATTTATTGGTGATTTATTGGTGGAGCTCTCCAGAGACCATTTGCTGGCTTCTTGCTACTGCTTCAGATACTTCCTTATTGTTGCTCTCCTTGGTTCCATTTGCTTAAGGCATGTGTGTTCCCACATATCAGGGGCTGGCCAGCCTGGGTCTATGTATTACAGTCACTCCATGCACCCCAGGTTATTTTTCTTTTAGTTTAATTATAATGTTGGTCCCTGCCATGAATTTTTACTACAGATTTTTAAAGATTTTGCTCCAGAATTTCTGTTTGGCTACTTTAAAAATTTAATGTCATTTAAAGGGGATCAGGAGAGGAGGGGAAAAGAGCAAGGGAATAGAGGGGTTATAATCAAGAATATATAAATATATATATTTATATATATTTATATATATATAAAAACCTGGTTACTTTATAAATGGATAAATAAATACATAAATGAACATTTTTTCTATAAAATGAATATGCACCAATTTTCTACCTACTTATTGATATTTTGCATATAAAGCAACATTGCCATTTTACATTCCTTTACTTTTTAGATAAGCTTCCTTTAGCCATATTGAATATTTTTTGTAACGGCTATTCTGAAATCTTTCTCTTTAAGTTCCATATCTAGTCACTGTCATAAGAAATTTCTTTTTCTGGAATGAGTTTTATCTGAATTTTATGATTTATTGTTTATACATTTTATACCTTATAGATGTTTTAAATGGATATTTTAGGCGGCATATTGTTTAAATTCTCCCTGCCCACTGCAGAGGGATATTCGTTATTTGTGTCAATTATTTTAGCAAATTCTAATGCCTACTCTTCTCTCTTCATCCCCAGTGTAAGCCTCTCATATTGGTCCTTATGGAATCATAATTTTGAATATTCTTATGGTCACTCTGGGTGTTAGTTTCATAGGTATGTTCCTATTTTAATTTCCTATATTCACAGCCATGATCCACGGCAATTATATAGGTACTACTTCAAAAAAGATTCAATGAAGATGAAGAAAAAAAAAGAGTAACTGATTGTTATGGGTGTTATCTAGTTGTCTCCCCAAAGTCTCATGCAGTCATGTGGTGAGGACTTCTAGAGTTTGAGATTAATTCATGATCAAGATTGGGATTATGGGCCCTAAGTTTTGCTGGCATTACGGGTATGACTACTCACCCCAGCCTGGGGTGGATGGTCTAAATGCAATTTAAGAGAGACAGACTTCCTCTCTGTTTTGTTGCTGTTACTCCACCCTTTGCTCTCTTGCTTTTTGCTGTTGTCATGAAAGGTTGCTCTCTGCCATGTATCATTTTGCCTTGGAGCTGCTTTCTAAGGACTGAAACCTCCAGTAACTGTACAACAAATAAATCTTCCTTCCCTGCATTTTGTGTGTCAGATATTTGTTCTAGCAAAGAGAGAAGAGTAGCTGAGATACTGATCATGATATCTGACACTGACCATGCATATATAAGATCATCAGTGAATGAGAGGAAGATACAGAAGAAAAGGAGATTAGAGTACAGGACAGAAAACAAGATTGCAACAGTGTAAGCTTTCCCATCAATAATTATCTTAAATGTAAATGAGTTGAGTTACTCCATTAAAAAGGTATGAAATGACTGGGTGAAGTTTTTAAAAATTAAGTTCCACTTATATGCTGTGTATATATGTATGTATATACATATATATGCACATATATGTGTTATTATATATACATATGTGTGTGTATTTGGATCTATGTCTATATGATATATATTACTGTTAAGAACAGAGTGTAAGAGATGGGGTGGAAAAATATTCCTTAAAAGTTATAAACAGAAGGTATGATAAACTGCTATATTGCTATCAGATACAAAGGAATTAATTTAAAATAATTACAGATAGAAAATTCCACCTCCCTTTGTGTGTGACCTCTTCTGGCTGTAGTTGCATAGACATAGAGACATCAGAGAAACTGCAGATATTATGAGATATTATGAGATGTATGCAGATATTATGAGACAGCAGAGGAACTTCAGATATTATGAGATGTATAGAGTCTCCTTTGTCGTTAGAAAGAGGCACACTACCCAAAATTTTGTCTGAAAGAGGGGATTTTCACTCTGAGTTCTAAGTTAATCTTAGTTAATTTCTCACACCAATCACCTTCCTTGAATCTGGAAGACACTATTTATTTCAGGGGCCTATGTTACTGTCAATTTGCTTTCCATTATCAGATGTTGGAAAAGAAAATATCCAAGTAGCAACCAGCAGCACAATTTTGCCTCTCTGAGATCTGAAAATTAGCAACTTTGAAAAAAGGAAAAAAATAAATTTTTGAATTGTGATGGAACTCACAAACAAATTAGAAGCTGCAATGAAATTGGGGAAATAAACCACAAAGAAAAGAATGAAGCAATCTGGGAGTTCACCCCAGCTGTCGGGAAAGGGAACTTGCCTCCACAGATGCACAGCAAGTCTCTAGTTTTGTTAGTTCCAGGGAGAAACAACAGACCAGGTCATCAGCCATGGGCTCTAGGAGCAGCCCAAGGCTGATGTGATCTGTAAAAGCAATGGAAGGTTTAGTTCTGAGGTGACTCCATCCACATGGCAAACGTACAGAGAGGAATAAAATGTGTCACTTGCTACATTGCCAGAGAGGGCTTAATCAGGCACCACTTGGGGAAGTAGTTGACTATGTGAGAGTCAAAATCTGAGTAAGTAAAAAGTAACTTCACGTTAGGGTTCCTAGTGTAATCATTCCACAGCGACTGGGTGAGGCAGTCTTGAAAAACAGTCACAAACATATCAGTAGACATAAAACACAAGAGGAGTTTAAGCTCAGGCTAAAAATAACAAAAGCCCCTCCCTTTTATGGTGAAAATCCAGGAGAGCTTGTGGTACACTAAGAAAGTCCTAGCAGTCAGTGCAATGTGGTGCTTGTAATCTTACCTGCTAGTCACATTGAGCAAAGATTTGAAGTCTGACTGCCTTTTGCATCTAGCAGAGATCACAGCAGTCTGGGGAAAACACAAAAGCGTTTATGGAATCATGGGAGGCTCCTCACAACCCCACAGGGTGTAGAGCTACATGGAGAAAACAGTCACTTGCTGGATTACAAAATAGGTCATGGAAAAAAAAAACTACTCATATATTTTATTTTTTAAACACTCATTTTCAAATACAGAGATATTTTTCTTCTTTTAAATTTATTTTTTCTCTTTCATTTTTAATGGTTTATTACTCTTGGGAAATTATCTTTTTTTCTTCTTCATCTTTCATTTTCTTCCACATTTTTTAAATTTTACTTTTTCTCTGTATTTTGTTTTCTCATTTTTTGTTTGTTCTTTTTTAGTTACTTTTATCTAATTTATAGCATCTTTTTTAGTATCCTTGATTAATATTGATTTTTAAATAATGATTCATTATTACTATTATTGAAATCCTATTATTCAACATTTTTTTTTTAGAATTTTAAATATTATTTATTTATTTTTTCTTGTTTCAGAACCTTTGTTTGTTTATTCACTCATTTTTATGGCTGGCCCAGCCCGCCCCGAGGGCAGGACTGGCGCAGCATGTGGTGCCAGGGATCAAACTGCGGTTCCTGAACCCGCCCAAGCTTTCCCAAGCAGGCGCTTCAGACCACTGAGCCATCCCGCTGGGCCCCTGAAATCATATTATTAATAGAGGTATACCTGTTACATTTAGTAGTAAACATTTAATTTGTCTTTTTTTATTTTTTTGTTTTATTAATATGCATTTGTAGCATGTGAATTTTCCATTTTAGGAAGTAGATATATGTATACTAGTAATAAAGGGCCATCCAATTTGCTACAATATCTTTAATTTGTCATTTTCATAGCTTACTAGTACTCTATAACATATAGATATCATTTTCTTTTTATTTTATTAATTTTAATGAGAAATAGATAGCAATAACAGTTTCAAAACAGGTTAGTAGGACAATTACATTAATTAATACATTGCAAATTGTCTTCATAGTAGTTATTCAAATTGCAAGATACAGATATGATATCTTGTCTCAAAACTATTAGTACAAATCTTTCATCTCATTGAGCTAAGGGAATATAGCTAGTTTCTATCCTTTTTTATTACAAAATGGTCCTTCATTTATATCCCCTTTGTTTGTTTTGTTTTGTCTGAGATTGGTGTTCCATTCTCATTGAAATATTGTAGGTGCAAGAATTCAGCAAAATAACCCAATATAGTACAACAATCCATAATATTAGTGGGCTACCAGCGAAGTGGCAATATTAGAAGTTGTTGACTTGAGCCTTTTACAGGTCAGCATATTAATATGGCTTTACTTTTTATGTCTTATGTTTATAATGATCGTGCTTATCATGGAGGATTTGTACCTGCATGTGACATATTGATTCTTTTGCACTCCCCTTAACTCCTCTTCCTTTCCTTACATACGAAAGCTCTGTTTCAATTTTTCTTTTCTTTTTTTTTTTTTTTTGCCATGTTTTCTTATTTTTCCCCAGTACCAGGGGTTGAAGTCAGGACCTTGTGCTTGCCAGGCAAGCTCTTATTCCACAGAGCTATCACCTAAACCTTCATTTTTTTCTTTTCCATTCCTCCCTTCTTTCCTCCTCCAGACCCCTCTCTCCCTCCCCATTCCCCCCACCCCGTGCTCATTCCCCTTCCTAATTGAACATTTCCTTCCTCTTTCACAGTATCTATTATACATTTTGGTGCTTTGGATAATTAAGTTTTATCAGATTTTACCTTGGAGGTGTCTTTGTTTTCCTTATGAGCTCCATCACTGTCCAAGTTGCCAAAACATTCAATCTCCCGCACATTTTGACTCCTTATAGCTAAAAGGCTTGCATTTTCTAGGTCAACTCATATAGACACTTACCTGTTAGTTGTCACAAGGAACTACACATTGTCAAGAGAGTATAACCCTGGAAGAGTAAACACTTCCTTAACCCCACTAATGAGAAATGCTGGGTGAAGCATGCTTTCCATATTTATTTATTTGCTGTGAGCTGAGAGGAACCAATATAGGCTGTAGTGTCGACAAACTACTGTCTCCATACCTGGTAAATTCCAATCTTAGAAGACAAAGAACAGAAAGTACAGGAGAAATTTTGACTTTGTTCCTCTTTTATTATTATAATTTTTCATAAAAACTTCATCTTAATTATGACTTAATTTGATTTTCTATCTAGTATTCTGCCCATTTCTTTTCTGTCTTCAATTTTGTAAGAGTAAAGATTTTCAAATTAGCTATTTTTGATCTTCTGCATTTCCACCAGGTCTATACAAAGAACCACACGATCATCACAATTGATGCAGAAAAGCTTTTGACAAAGCCCAACATTCACTCATGATCAAAGCACTACAGAAAATTGGAATAGATGGTCTCTACCTTAATCTCATAAAAAATCCATCTACAACAATCCAACAGCCAACATAATTCTAAATGGGAGAAAAATTGAAATATTTTACTCTCAAATCAGGAACAAGACAAGGATGTCCTCTATCACCACTCTTATTCAATATAGTTTTGTAAACATTAGCTGGAACCATTAGATAGGAAATAAAAGGAATAAAGATAGATAAAGAATAAGTTAAACTATCATCATTTGAATATGGCATGATACTTTATTTGGAAGACCTAAACAGCTCCACCAAGAAACTCTTAGAATTAATAAACAAATTCAGTAGCATAGCAGTTTACAAAGTCAATATCCAAAAATCAGTAACATTTCTCTACACACTTAACAAGTACACTGAGAAATTAGAGAAACAATATACTTCAAAGCAGTGTCTGAATAAATGAAATACTGAGGAATTAATCTAAAGAAGGAAGTAAAATATCTAGTCAATGAAAATTACAGTACTCTGACAAAAAAGATTAAAGAGATTTAAGGAAAGGGGAAACATTCCTTTCACCTGAATAGGAGTAACTGACATGGTGAAAAAAGGACATACTCCCAATATTGCTATACAGATTTCATAAAATCCCTATCAAAACACCAGAAACATGCCCCACAGATCTAGAGTAATCATTTGTAAAATTTACTAGGAACCTGAAATGACCTAGAATAGCAAAGTCAATATTGGATAACAAAGGCAAGGCAGGAGGCACTATATCCCAGGTATGAAATTATATTACAAAGCTACTGTGATAAAATCATTATGATACTGGCAAAAAACAGACTGAACTATCAGTGGAACAGATTAGAAGATGCAGCTACAACTACACATACACTCAGACATCTTAATTTTCACCAAAGGGCCAAGCATGTTCACTTGAAGAAAGATAGTCTCTTTAACAAACGATGCCATACACACACTGAAAACTATAACTGGATTGGTTCTATTGGCATACACTAAACTAAAGTCAAAATGGATTAAAGATCTAAATATTGAAACAGAAACACTAAATCTTGGAAGAAAAAATTAGTAGAAATATTGAAGATATAGGGGTAGGCAAATAGTTCATGAACACCACACTACACAGAAATACTTCAAAGCATCAACAACTGTGACCTCCTCTTATTGAAAAGTTTCTGTACATAAAAAGGCATCATCAAAAGAAGTGAAAGTCAACACATAAATTTGGAAAAAATCTTAACTAATAATCACTCAGACAAAGGTCTTCTTTCTAGAATAAGGAATTTAAAAAATCCAAAAATGGGCACTGAGATGAACACAAATGTTTCAGAGGAAGAAATGCAAGAAGCAAATAAACATCTTTAAAAATGTTCCACATATCTGGTCATTAGAGAAATGCAAATTAAAACAATATTGAGATAAGATCTCACCCCAGAAAGAATGGCAAAAATATCAACTCGTAACGAATGTTAGAATGGCTGTGAGGAAAGTGGAACTTTTCTCCACTGCTGGTGTGGATGTAGACTGGTACAACCACGGTGGTAATAAGTGAGCAGACTTTAAAAAATTAGGATTGGAAATCTCATTCAATTCAACTGTTCCCCTTCTGGTTATTTTCCCAAAAGAACTGAAAATATCATATCATAGTAATATATGTGCACCCATGCTTATAGCAGCACAATTTGACATACACCAATCTTGGAAGCAACCAAAATGCCCATTACATGAGAAGTGGATGAAAATGATGTGGTATTTTTATATAATGAAGTATAACTCTGCCATAAAGAAACACAAACTTGACATCTTCAAAGTGGATAAACCTAGAGGCTATACTCATAAATGAAATAAACCAGACATGCATGCTTAAATATTATATTGTCTCACCAGTGTAAAAACCCAAAAGAATAAATAAAACCTGAAAGGTATGACAGATATGGTAAAGGGAAAAGAAATACAACTTAAAGTTTAAACATTGAAGAGGGGAGAAGGGAGAAAAGATAGGAAAAAAGTTAAGGAGAAAACATGGAAGTATATATACAGGATGGCTGTGATGATTTACTAAAAATTTCCATAAGTTTTTTTAATAGCAGTTAATATACAGAATTCTCACCTTGACTAGCGCTGTATGCTGATATCTGTATCTAAGCAACTACATTGAGAACAACGAGGTATAGTGCAAAAGCCATGCTTGCGAGACTGTCGTCTTGGTCTTCTAAATGTGTAGCATTTTTAATGTTATATTAATTATTACTATACTGTTTAAAATCCATTTTAGAAAAACATAAGACAAGCAATAAAAGAGACACTGTGGGGATCTGTAAATGTAGGAATCCATTGACCTTACTGCGAATGGTTCAACCCCGGGGAGACATGGCGGTAGAAATCAGAACGATAGAAGAGAAGATGAAAAGTTGGGCTAGATGGTCGCCACTCTGCCTGATGGGCGAGACTGACTCCATGCACACACAAAGAATCCTTTATTTATACCTTTACAAAGTTTGCATCCCCTAACACAAGGCTACCCGACAGGATGTTTTTCTCAACATGGGTAGCTTTCTGTTCTGCTCCAGGCAGGAAAGCCCAGTCCCACCTACACACACTTGATCAATTTCCTGGCTTCCTGCGGCTCCCAACAAGACACAAACAAAATTTAAGGTTTCTTCAAAGGAAGAAATAATATTCAATTATATGTCCATTCTTACATAATTGTATCTCTTAATTTAAGCAACAGATTTGTTGGGACAGGTGTTTGATCCCTGGGCCTGCCATGCTGGCCCCACCCCTGGGGAGTGATGAGACAACAATTGAGACTGGGCATGGTAACACGTGCCTATAAATCACAGATCTTGGGGGGCTGTAAACAGGTGGACACTACACATCTGATCTGATAGTGAGACCCTGAACATTCTACAGATCCTTCCCTAAAATACAAAAAAAAAAAAACTGATGGGAAAAATAGATAATATGTCAACAACTGTTAATTAGCTACTCTTGTTTTGAAAATCTATGGCATATATAGTGTTATGTTACCCAGTTTCTGCCTTTGTTTCTGATTTTCATTCTTGCCTTTCTCTTCACTCTTCAAAGTAATATTAAATTAAATAAAAAAGCAACTCAGATTCAGGAAATAATAATTCTAAACTGCAAGACTATGGAAAGATGAACAATAGACTAATATGCAAGAAGAAAAGGAAAGAACCACACAAACAACATATAAAGAATATTGGCACAAGTAATACTAGAAAACTTCCAAAATATGGGGAAACAATCTGACTTTCAGGTAACTGAGGCATATAAAACTCCAAATAATAACAATCTAATTAAAACTACTTACATACATATAACAGCCAAGATCCCAGAAGTTCGACCAAAGAACAGCACACTACAAGCTGCTAGAGAAAAGAAAAAGATTACATTTAAAGGAAAACCTATTAGAACAACAGCAGATTTTTCCTCAAAAAAACATAACATCAACAAGTGCATGGAGTGAAATACTTCAATTCCTACAATCAAACCATTTCCAACACAGACCTATATACCCTGAAAAACTCTCTTTAAAGTTTAATAAAGTGAAATACTCCCATCACAAGGAACAACTAAGGAAATTCATAATGTCCAATGCTCTCAACATACAGTACTAGATTATATTCTATAAAGAAATCAAAATGACCACAATTCCAAGAATGACAAGGTAAGGAATCCTCCAAAGAGGGAAAACAAACACAAGAAAATGAGGGAAAGAAAACCAGGAAGATATATGTCAATGTAAGTCAATGTATATCAATTATAATCACCAATGTAAATAGACTCATTTACCAGCTAAAAGAAATAGAGTACAGAGTAGTTTAGAAATCAAAATTGAATAATGTACTGTATACAATAAAAACAGCTAACTGATAATGAAATTTATAGCATAAAAATCACAGCATTGAAGTTAATACTACTTGCTCCAGAATCCTGAAAAAAAAAAAAAAAAAGCAGGGGTTCAGAGAAAATCTAAACTCAAAGCAAAAATGATCAAATGAGATGAAGAATGTCATTACATAGAGGTTAGGTGTAAATTTAAAGAGGAAGAGATAGTAGTCATAAATATGTATGCATCAAACATGGGAGCACTCAACTATATAAGACTTTTTTTTCTTGGTCCTAGGGATTGAACTCAGGACCTTGCAGTTGCCATGCAAGTGCTTATTCTACTGAGATATCTCCCCAGACCCTATATAAGACAAATTTTAATGGACATGAAAAATCTAAGAACAACAGCACAGTCTTAACAGGGGACATCAAAATCCCTTATCTCAGAAAGATGATGAAGTAGATAAAAATTACAAAAGAGATAGCAGAACTGAACCAGACCTTTCAACAAATGGACTTAGTGGACATATCCAGAATATTCCACCCAACAACATCTGAATACACATTCTTTTAGATTGCATAGGGGATGTTTTCCAAAATAGACCATATACTAGTCCACAGATCATGCTTAAGTATATGTAAGAAGAGCGAAATTATCCCATGCATATTATCTGTCTACAGTGCAATTAAACTTGAAATTAATGTCAAAGTATCACAAAAACATCATAAATGTGTGAAAATTATGTAACACCCTCCTCAGAAATCAAGACACTACAGGCAAAATTAAACAAGAACTTAAGCAGTTGAATGAAAATTCATACACAACTTACTGCAATTTGTGGGATGCAATGAAAGCAGTTCTCAGAGGGAAATTTATATTGGTAAAACCACACATTGGGAAAACAGAATGAGAACACATGAATATGCAAATGCTGCAACTTAGGCTTCTACAAAAAGGAGAGAAAACCCAAAATGGTAAGATATTATATGGATTGGAGCAGAACTTAATGCAGTTGAGACAAAGAAGACAGTATAAAAAATTAATGAGTCAAAAAGCTGGTACTTTGAAAGATTAAATAAAATTGATAAACTTCTAGGCAATCTCATCAAAACTCAAATTTGAGTAAAAAAAAGGACAGATTAAAAATATTCTGTAGAAATTCAGAAGATCATCAACAGCTACTTTGAAAAAAATCTTTACTATCACAAAATCCAGGACACAGAAGAAATAGACTCTGAGATAGGTACAAATTACCAAAGCAGAATGCAGAAGACAAAAAAAAAAAATCTGAATAATCCAATATAAGTCAATCAAATTGAAAATGCAGTAAAACATTTACCAGCAAAGACAAGCCCATGTCCTGATGGATGCACAGCAAAATTTTATGGGAAATTTAGAGAAAAATTAATCCCAATATTCCTCAAACTCTTCAATGAAATTGAAAATGAAGTAATATCCCAGAGTCACTGCTAGAGGTAAGTATTATACAGATACAAAACTGAGAGAAATATTCAATCAAAAAAGAAAATTAAGATTAATCTCCCTCATGAACATAGATGCAAAAATTCTCCACAAAATATTAGCAAATACAACAGAGAATATTGTCAGGATGATTACATACCAGTGCTAGGTAAGTTTCATCCCAGGAATGAAAGGATGGTTCAAAGATACAAAAATCTAAAAGTATAATACACAATTTTAATAGAGTTAAAACCAAAGACCGCATGATCATCTCAATAGATGTGGAAAAGGCTGTTCATAAAGTCCAACACTAATTAATGATCAAAGAACTACAGATAGTTGGCATGAATTGCCTATATCTCATCCTGATAAAAGAGTATGACAGAACAACACTGAAGATAATTCTAAATGCAGAAATACTTAAAACTTTTACTCTCAATAAGGTACAGGGCAAGGATGTCCTTTAGCACCATTCATACTCAATATAGTTCTGCAATCATTTGCTGAGGCTGTTAGACAAGAGAGAGAAATGAAAGGAATAAGAAGAGGTCAAGAAAAAGTTAAACTATCACTATTTGCAGATGCCACAAAACTACCTGGACAACCCATAAGACATCACTGAAAAGCTTCTAGAATTAATAAATAATTCAATAACAGCAGGACACAAAATCAATCCCCCCAAATCAGTAAGTTTCTTCCAACCACGTATCAAACTCACTGAGAGTGAAATTAGAGAAACAATATCCTACACGATAGCATCCAAAAAAGAAAATTTATTAATTAAGTTAATGAAGTAAAAGATCTACACAATGACATTTGTAACATTCTGACAAGAGATCAAAGTCAATTTCAGAAAATGGAAAGATATTCTTTGGTCCTAGATAGGAAGAACCAACATTGTGAAAATGGACATACATCCAAAATTGTTATAAAGATTTAAGTGTAATTTCTATCCAAACACCATCACATACCGAAAAGATTTTTAAAATTTATTTGGAACTAGAAAAGACCTAGGATAGCAAAGGCAATGCTGGGCAACACAGTCAAGGGAGAAGCGTTACAGTCCCTGATTTGAAATTGTATTATGAACCTACTGGGTTAAAATCAGCATGGTATTGTGAAAAAATAGGGTCAATGAACAGTGAAGCATATTAGAAGATGCAGATACAACAACAAACACACTTAACTATCATATATTTGACAATGTAAAGCAGAAAACCTCTTCAAATAATTCCAGTCTCTGCCCATAAGCCATTCTTTACACGCAGTCTTCAAGGCAGTCTTCTGGTCTGATCTCTGAACAGAATCATCCTACCATACAGCCAAAGTTTATCCAGCTGAATTTCATCCAGCTCTTTGCAAGTAGGCAACATCTCTGAACCTTTCCTATCTCTCCATACGCCATTTCCAAAACTTGTAATCCACATGGTCAGGCTACTCACAGCAACAACCCCACTCCTGGCACCAAATTCTGTCTTAGCTACTTATCTCTTGTTGCTGAGACAAATACTTGACACCCAAAGAATGGAAGGAAAGGTTTATTCAGCTCACAGTTACTGGGGATTTCAGTCCATACTCTGCCAGCTCTAAGGCAGAGAGGCACATGGAAGAGAGCATCCAGTTCATGGCGGTGGGACAGCAACAAAATGGCAACAGAGGCGACTGATCAAACAGGGCAATAGAGAGAGTCTGTCTCTCTGTCTCTCTTACAATACATTCAGGCTCTCTGCCTCAGGCTATCCATCTCAGGCTACACCCATAATCCCAACAGTAGTAAAACAAATAATTCCAGTGGATCACGAGTTACTCACAAACTCTAGAATTCTCCACCCCTTGACTGCAGGAGGCTTTGAGAAGAAAACTAGGCACAAACCATAGCACCAAGAAAAGCAAAAACAAACACAGCGACAGAATAACACAACAATACATATATCACAGATTTTCAAAACAAGAAAAGTTGATTAAAAATGAAAGATGTATTATTTGTTCTTATCAAATCTGTTTCTGAAATGAAAATATAGTTGTGTAAGATGGAATATATGCTTGAGTATTACTATGTGCTTTCAAGAAATCTTAAATTTTTATTTTTGTCTTTTCTTTTATCACATTTTTCTAAAAATGTTACTTTAAAGAGAGTATAATATTAGTTGATATGACATTAGAAAGAGTACACACTTAAAAGATCAACATGACAGATATTTCAGACATAGTTTTTATATTACACATTACTATCCTCAATGTAGTTGCTTAGTTCACAGTTGTCTGTACACAGTTATTCAAGTTCACAATTTTACACATTAACTGCGATTTTTAAAAATTTAGTGAAAATTCTTAAAGAAAAATTTCCTTTTTGTACCTACATTACTCCTTTATCCTTGTTTTTTTTTTTTTTTTATCCTTAAGTTCTCTTTCTTTTCATTTAACTGTATTTGTTATACTTTTCAAGTTTTATTTCTTCTTTTGGGAGCTTATATTGGGGAGACAATATGATATTTACAAAAGTGTGTCTAGGTTTTTTTTTTTTTACTTCTGAGTGTAGCCTCAACTTGCATCAACTTACATATGAAGGCTTCTGATTTGTCTTCCTTTATAGATGAATAATACTCAGTTGTATCAAAATACTACATCTTTTTTATTCATTCCACAGGTGATGGACATTTTTGTTGTTTCCAAAATTTGATTGTCACAAATTGTGCTGCTATAAGCCGGCATACACACACACATACACACACACACACACACACACACACACACACACACAGGCGCACACACACACACACACACACACACACACATATATATATATATAGATAGATAGATATAGATATATATGTATATATATCTATATATATATCACTATGGTATGTTGTTTTCAGTGCTTTTGGGAAAATTCCCTAAAGGGAATAGCTGGACTGAATGGGATTTCCAGTTCCAGTTTCTTTTAGGAGTCTACACACTAATTTCCATAATGGTT
>PVJA010016602.1:0-23401 GCA_004027025.1 Myocastor coypus
ATGCTACCAATTCAGAGGTTTCATCTGTATAATTCTCTTTTTCTTCCATGATAGTGTCTTCTGTATGTGGTTTGGGTAAGCACGTGTCCTGAGATTGCCTCCTACTCCTTGTTGTTATTATTTTGTATGGAAGCGACCTCTTCACTTTGGTGGCGTTATGCTGTGTCTATGGGCATTTGTTCTGGAGACTTCAAACTGGTTCCTCTACAGAGGTTCCTGACTCTGTGTTGGAGCTCTGGCTGCTAGCTTTTGTGAATCCTGGTGGATGTGGTCTGTAGGTGGAGGTGGAGCTTTGGGATTGAATAGTCCTGGTAGGCTCGTGGATCAGATCGGTTGCCAGAGGAGATGTTTGATGGGTTCAGTGCTGGAGCTTGGGCTGGGGGGGAGTTCAAAAAAAACAAGGAGGGGGAGCGCTGGAGGGGAAGGCAGGCCAAGGATCCCGACCCAGCCGGCGCGCGGGCTCAGCTCCCAGTGGTGCGATTTGGGTCTGGGCTGGAACAGGAAGTTAGTCGCGGGAACGCAGAGGCGGGACAGGGGGCGCAGGGGGCTTACCCACGGCGGGCTCGGCTCCCAGCAGTGTGGTTTGGGTCTGGGCTCTAGATACTATTTTTCAAGACATTATTTGTACAAAATTTCTCATTGAGCTAAGAGGAAGTAATTGCATATATAATTTAATGTTTCATAATGCCAGTGGGTTATTGGTAAAAGTGGCAATGTTGGAAGCTGTTGATTTAAGCCTTTTACAGGTAGGCCTACCAAACTACCCTTAAGTTTTAGTCATCATGTGTAAGTTTTTCTGCTGGGTGGTCAAGGGCAGTTAAAGCAAGACCTGTATAGCAAAACATGTATTATTTTGTACCTCTCAAGGTCAGTCAAATCCCCTCAGGATTTACTTTGGAACCATGTACACTACTTTATAGAAATGTTGTCAGTGTCAGCCATCTGGAGGAGACACGGCCATTACTTGGCCAGTTTGCTCTCTGTGAAAGCCTGAGGGAATATCTTCTCCCTAGGTGACTCTCCTTTGGCACACTATGTATCTTCATTCCCTTTCCTCTGTAGCCCCATAATCTCCTTGAACAGAAAATTAGGGAAACCACTGAGTTATAGGCTGTTGTAGCACAGATTCTGTTCTGTCCTGAGTCCTCACTGACCTTGAAGGGCAAGGGTCAAAATATTGGCTATCCTCATAGCCCTTCTATTTCTCTAATTTTTGGCCTGTAAACTTATATTCTTAATCCTCCAGAAGAAAAGCTTAGTGTTACTATTACTCGATAACATAGGTAATTGAGCATGACATCACTGTCTTTCTGAGTATCAAATATTTTAGACTTCACTTAAAATTGGTATTTTCTGTCAATCACTGATATTCTAATCTGTAGAATGTGGAAAAAAACAGTTACATATTTTTATACATTTAGAAAGCAAACTATATACAAAATTGTAGCCGGTCAATCCTGTGGAATTTTCCTAGTCTCTTATTCTCATTTAATACCCTTTTTTGTTTTCTTGTAAACCAGCCATTTACTTGAGAGAGAATATAGCAATAACTGAAATTACATTAGAAGCTGCACACATCTAAAAGACCAGAATGAAAAGCATTCCAAGCATATTTTTACTGTTACACATTGGCATCCTCAGTGTCAAAAACATTTTGGAGGTTCCTAGCATCATTATCTAATTTATCCTGTGTATATAAGTACATGGCTTTGCCCCTGCCATGCTTCCTGTCTTTTCTGCTTGCAGTCACTTCATTGTTTAACGTTTAAGTCCTATATTTCAATTCAGCTGTGTTATGCCTCTCCATTTTTATTTCTTCTTCTGAGATCTTACACTAGGTGGACTATACAATATTTACACATATAGGTCTGGTTTATTTCACTTATGAGTATATGTTCAAGATACATCAATTTATATATGAAGTCATCTAGTTTATCATTTCTTATAGCTGAGTAATATTTCATTGTATAAAAATACCAGATCTTTTTCAACCATTCTTCAAATGATGGGCATTTTGGTTGTTTCCAAGATTTGGCTATTACAAATTGGGCTTCTGTGAACATAGGTGCACAGATATCGCTATGGTATGATGTTTTCAGTTCTTCTGGGGAAATTCCCAGTAGGGGGATAGCTGGATTGAATGGGATTTCCAGTTCTTGTTTTTTAAGGATCCTCCACATTGCTTTCCATAATGGATGCACCAATATGCATTCCCACCGGCAGTGGAGAAGGGTTCCTTTTTCTCCACAGCCTCTCCAGCATTTGTTGCTGATTGATTTCTTTATGATAGCCATTCTTTCTGGCGTGAGATGGTATCTAAGTGTTGTTTTAATTTGCATTTCACGGATGGCTAGCAATGTGGAGCATTTTTTCATGCATTTATAGGCTTGCTGAATTTTTTTCTCTGAGAAGTGTGTGTTCATTCCAGATGCCCATTTTTAGATTGGGTCTTTGAATTTTGGGACCCTAATGGTTTTCAGTTCTTTATAGATTCTAGATAGAAGACCTTTGTGTGAGTTCTTATTAGTTAAAATCTTTTTGAAATTTCTAGGTTGTTTTTTCACTCTGTTGATAATTTCTTTTGACGTGCAAAAATTTCTTAGCCAGAGGAGATCCCATTTGTTGATACTTTCAAGTGTTAAATGTGCATTTTGATTTTTGTCCATGAATTCTTTGCCTACCCTGGTGTCTTCAAGATTTTCTCCCATTTTTTTCCAGGAGATTTAAAATTTCTCTTTTAATATATAGATCTTTAATCCATTTTGACTTTAGTTTAGTGCATGGTGATAGACCAGGGTCAAGTTTTAGTTTTGGCATGTGGAGATCCAGTTTTTCCAGCACTATTTGTTAAAGAGGCTATCTTTCTTCCCCTAAGCATGTTTGACCCCTTTGTCAAGGATAAGGTGGCTGAATGTGTTGGTATTTGCTTCTGCATCTTCTAGTCTATTCTACTGATCCTCCGCTCTACATTTTTGCCAATATCATGCTGATTTTATTACTGTAGCTCTGTAGCATAACTTTAGGTGAGGAATAGTAATGCCTCTTGCCTTGTCTTTGTTGCCCAGGATTGTCTTTACAATTCTAGGTCTTTTTTGGTTCCACATAAATTTGAGGAATGATTTTTCCAGGTCTTTGAGGTATGTTGATGGTATTTTGATAGCGATTACATTCAATCTGTATAACAATTTAGGCAGTATGGCTATCTTCACAATGTTGGTTTTTCCTATCCTGGAACTGGGAATATCTTTCCATCTTGTGAAAACCTCTAGGATCTCTTTTTTTCAGAGTACTATAGTTCTCATTGAAAAGGTCTTTTATTTCTTTAGTTAGATTAATTCCCAAGTATTTTTTTGGGGGGGTGGGGGGGCTTTCATAAAACGTATTATGTCTCTAATTTCTCTCTCGGTGTATTTGTTATCCATGTAGAGTAAAGCTATTGATTTTTGTGTGTTGACTTTGTATCCTGCTATACTACTGAATTTGTATATTAATTCTAGTAGCTTCTTGGTGGTGTATTTTGAGTCTTCCAAGTGGATTATCATGTCATCTGCAAATAATGATAGTTTACCTTCTTCTTTACCTATTCTTATTGCTTTTATTTCTCTCTTTGTTGTCTAATGGCTATAGCTAATAATTCCAGAACTATATTGGAGTGGTGATAGAGAACATCCTTGTCTTGTAACAGATCTCAGAGTAAAAGACTTTAGCTTTTCCCCATTTAGAATTATGCTAGCTGTTGGGTTGTCATAGATGCCTTTTATCAGATTGAGTTAGAGGCCCTCTATTATGATTTTCTGTAGGACTTTGAACATGAGTGACTTTGTCAAAAACCTTTTCTGCATCAGTTGAGACAATCATGTGGTTCTTGGCTTTGGCTTTATTGCTATAGTGTATTACATTTACAGATGTGCATATATTAAACCATCCTTGCATCTCTGGGATAGATCCTACCTGGTTGTGGTGTGTAGAATTCTTGATGATTTGCTGTATTCTGTTGGCGAGGATTTTGTTGAGGATTTTTGCGTCTATGTTCATGAGAGAAATTGACCTGTAGTTCTCTTTTTTTTAATTGCACCTCTCTCTGGCTTTGGTATCAATGTAATTCCTGCCTCTAGGAATGATTTTCAGAGGATTGCTTCCTTTTCAATTTCATTGAAGAGTTTAAGGAGTACTGAGATTATGTCTTCTATAAATATCTTGTAGAATTAATTGGTGAATCCCTGAGGACCTGGACTTTTCTTTGTTGGTGGGCTTTTTATTACTTTTTGTATTTCATTGGCTGTTACTGGGTTATTGAGAGATCTTACATCTTCTAGATTCAGTTTGGTAATTTGTACTTTTCTAGGAACCTGTCCATTTCATCTGTGTCATAAATTCTGTTAGAGTTAAGATTCTCAACTTCTTCCTGCTGCAACTGGGCACAGGCCAGGATGTTCAGTGGGGGTGGGGGAGCAGGTTGGAGTTCTGATGGCTAATTGCTTGGGGGCACATGCTGGTGGAGAGTTCCTGGGCACGGGCTCAGGTTGGCCAGCATGGGCAGTTGGGAGCTGGGTTCTGGGGGCTAGCCACAGGGGGGTGCAAGTCAGAGGAGAGGCCCTGGGCACGGGCCTGGGTCATTCAGCATGGGTGGGTGGGGGCTGGGCTTTGGTGGCTGGTGGCATGGGAGTGCATGCCGATGGGACAGTTCCTACCTGGACACAGGCCCGGTTCAGTCAACGTAGACAGGTGGGGCCTGGGTTCTGGTGGCTGGCTGCTCAGAGGAGCATGCTGAAGGAGAGATTCAGGTCACAGGCCCAGGTCAGTCAGCACGGGCAGGCCCATATTACTCATTTATAATCTTTTAATTTCTAATGTCATTTTAACCGGTAGGTGAAACTCTGAGGCATAATGTCATTTCTGCATGATAGTAGTAGAAGTTGTTTTTTCTTTGTAAAGTCCATTTCAGATTGTATGTGGAATGGCCTGTAGAGACCATGGCATTCAAGTGACTAACTGCTGTAGGGCAGGTCTTCTGTCTTCAGTAAATCCTTTCAGCCATACTCAGAGCTGTATTGATCCAGTTTAGTTGGATGTTTACTACTCAGGTTGACACAGTTAACTATTGATCAGAAAGAGCCATAGCAGTGACCTCACTTCTATGGTACCACTTCTCTGTGTTAGCTTTCCTATTGTCTCAATACATAACACTCACAAATTAAAAGAGTTTTTTGGTCTAAGAGTTTTACAGGACTCTATCCATGGTTGGATTGTCCAAAGACAAATAGCATAGCTTAGCTTTTGGTGGCTAGAAAACAGTAGGGAGATGTTGCCAGGGAGGAAGAGGTGAAGGCCCAGATATGGACTCCAGGAGCAAGCTTTACTACTCTAGGGCTTTTAATCCTGCCAAGTTGACCTGTTACAATCAACAGTCACATGCAATGGGTCACATGTGTTGGTGTTCATATGTCCATGTGGCTGTAGCAAGATCACACTTGATCTTAATGAATGATTGTTTTTAGTGTGCTATTAAAATTTGGTTGCAAATTGAGGATTTATATACATCAATGATCTTCAGTGATAGTGGTCTGTAGTTTTCCTCTGTTGTGGGGTCCTTGACTGGCTTTGGTGTCAAGGCCTAGTGAGTGCAATGGTAAGGGGTACATAGGTTCTCTGGTGTAACACTGGGCAATCTCTAGTTGCATAAGGATTTCTACAGATTGTGCTCCTAGGGCATGCCAAGTTATAGAGCTGGGATCAGGATAACTTATTGCTTTCTCTGAGACAAACAATATAGGATGTTTCTATTAAATTTCCTGGAATCCCTGCTTGCTCCCAGCTCTTTCATGTTCACTCTGTCCATTTATGTTTTGTCTTTTCTGTTGTTCTAGTTAGAATTTGGAATGTACTAAGAATGTCAAATGCCCTGTCACTTGTCTATAGACGGTTTTATTTCCAACCTTTGTGGTAGAGTGGTCGTGTGGTAGGCTTGGCCACTTAGGTATGTGAGGACTCTTAGAAGCTGAGCCCACCTGAGCTGCTGAGTCTTCTCTCAGAGCCTAGTCAGTCACACATCAAGATTTCTTTTGCAAGCTTGTCACTACCTGTCCTGGACTGCTGTGTGTTGTCATCTTCTCATTCTGTCCTGCTTGGTATCCTTGCAGCAATTGCTGTAGTCCAACTGACATATATTGTGATCTCCTTTGTTTCAGGTGATTTATCTGTTAATCTCCTTTGTTAGGTTCTGAGTACCTTTAGAATTCCTGGTATGGTGCTGACAGAACTTTACTATGGTCCATACCTTCTCTCACAGTTTTCCTCAGTTATATTCCTTCTCTGGAGTTCTGATTCAATTGAGAAGTGGACATGGGAAACAGGCACTAATGGTAAAGCTAGAAGAGAGACTGTGGCTTGGAATTTAGGCCAATTTTGAGCTTAAGTTTCCTCACTCTAAATCAGTGGTTCTCAACCTTTCTAATGCCATGACCCCGCAGTACAGTTCCTTTTGTTGCGGTGACCCCAAACCAAAAAATAATTTGGGTGGCTACTTCAAAACTGTAATTTTGCTACAGTTATGATTCAGAATGGCTTTAGGTAACCCCTGTGTTTTGGTCATTTGACCCCCGCAGGGGTCGTGGCCCATAGATTGAGAACCGCTGCTCTAAACTGAGCGCACTCCTGTAGTCACTAACCCTGTGCAATCCTGAGCCCTGCCACTGTTAGAAAAAGGCTGGGACCTGGAAAGGGGCTATGTAGTGACTTTTCCTAAACCCTACCAGCAAGAGAACATCTGATAAGATGGGATACATATAGGAGCTATGGAAGATGCCAGATTTCTTCCAGTACTGTCAAAGGTGGCAGGATTTTTTGCTTGGTTAGCTGGGGTGGAGACCAGAGAGAAATTCCTCATTACATGAACCAGTCATAGCTCTGGTATTGCCCTGACACATATGGTTGGAAGGTAGTCAGACCCTGTGGAGGATGAGATAATAACATTTTTTTGGATTAGACTAACAGTGATCTCTAGGGACCTTTCTGGCTATAGTGCCAGGCAAGGCCTCCTTCCACTCTCTTGTTAAGAATGACAGAATGTTGGTGCCTTAGTTACTCTTCTCTCATTGCTGGGGCAAATACCTGACACCCACAATGAAAGAAAGAAAGGCTTATTTAGCTCACAGTTACTGCAGGTTTCAGTCCTTACTCAGCTGGCTCCGATGCAGGATGGCTCATGGCAGAGAACAACTTTTTTTTTTTTTTTTTTTAATTATGGCCGACTCAGCCTACCTTGGGGTTGGGGCTGGCGCAGCATGTGGTGCCTAAGTTTTGCCTAAGCTTTCATAAGCAGGCACTTTAGAGTGCTGAACCATGTCCGTGGCCCTAGAGAGCAACCTTTCATGGCTGCTGAGAGCAAGAGCAAAGGAGGAGTAGCAGCAGCTCAAGCAGCTAACTTCTCTTTCTTCTTTATATTAAAATGCAAATTACCTGCCCCACGGGACAAAACCCATACCCACAATAATCAATCACAAATTCCAGAAGCCATCCATTGACTGCTTGAGGCTTTGGGGGGACACCTAGACACAAACCATAACAGTTGGCCATGGGATCCTGTGTACTTTGATGTTTTTAATAAGTCATTGATCTAGGAGTAGAGGTTTAGTTGACAACAGGGACTGGAGTATGTAGCATTGCACCCTTTGGGAAACACCTCAGAGCAATTGAGAGCTGAACTGGGGTGTGGGAAGGCAAGGGAGTGGGGAATAAAGAAGAGTGTCCTTGAGATGCCCTTCCTTCATAGTGGCCTCACAACCTGGCTATGAAACAGCTGGCTTCTGGGCTAATCTAAAATTTCAGAGGAGAGGCCCAGAAACAACTCTGAGTTGTCAAATATTATGCATCATTCATTGCATGGGCGTCTTGGTAGAGCAGGGATGGCTTGGCTTTGGAAACAGAGGTTTAAGTTCTGTTTATCTAACACATGCTAATGTGTAGTTGTGTAGTATTTATTTCCTGGATATTCTGCTGTGTGAAGTAGAGCTAGTGGACATCCTTATGGGACTGGAGTAGTGAGGCTTAGAATCAAGTCTGAGGTTCTAGGGCCTAGTGAGCTCTGGGCCCTGCTGGATATTAAGGTCCCTGCCACTCCTATATGTACTGTAGTGACCACTAGCACATGTTGTCAGGCTAATTCGAATGTGACCCTCCTAGCCCCCAATTTGTTTGTCAGCAGGGGCATTGTTCTCAGAGAAATCCCACCTCAGCACTGGTGCTGTTGCTCTTGGCAAACACAGGATTTCATAAGGAATCTGGAATCTCCAAGCACCTGAACATCTGAAGATAATGAAGTATTTACACTGGGCACTCTGAGGACTTTGAATACTGAGACACCAGAGAACTTTGACTAAGGATGTTTGCCTAAACCTCATCATCTGAGGTCCATCCTCTGTTCTCCCCACTTGACTCCTATTGTCCAAGCCCTATAACAAGGGCTTCTTGGATATTCTGCTGTGTGAAACAGAGCTAGTGGTCAGTCCAATGGGGCTTGAGTAGTGAGGCTTAGAATGAAGTCTGAAGCTCTAGGGCCTGGTGAGCTCTGGGCCTTGCTGGATATTAAGGTCCCCTGGATATTAAGTATCCAAGTATTCCCATTGTCCAATCCCTATAACAAGGATTTCCACAACAGGCTCCATTTTTCTCTGTTTCCTCACAGTTGGGCTTTTGCCCTCTGTCTGCACCCAGGCACTATAAATTTCTTGCTATATGGTTTTACACAAGCCTGGTGGTCCCTGCTGGCCTCTGGCCTCTGCCATTTCTTACACATGCTTCTGGTACACTGTACCATTTCCCCAAGTCTTCCAGGAACCAGAATAGCCTAGCCCTACTGTTACTCCATGAGTTCTGAGGAGGGAGAACTTACTTGAGAGTCCACCTCAGGATAAATGGCCTGCATGGGTTAGACCTTGCTTCTTACTCCACCTTAAGAGTCTGATTGAGTGCAAGGTTCTTTCAGGGTCAGGCCAAGAGCTTCACTCTGAGCCACTACTTGCAGCCTTTTCCATGGAGAAGGATGGGAACAGGTTGTTCTGTCCTTGTATGAAGACCCTCCCACCAGCACCCCTCCATTCCACATGATGCCTGGCAAGTAAGCCAGGCTGGGTGACTAGTTGGGTGGTGTGTGAATCAACCAGGCACTGTGCACTATATGTGTTCTAGATGGAGTCCATGCTTGTAAGAAGCTGGCAGGTTTTAGTGAGGCTGTGAAAGAGGTATTACTTTGGAGTTATTGAAATAAATTTTCAGCTGGGCATGGTGGCGCACACCTGTAATCCCAGCACTTGGGAGGCTGAGGCAGGAGGATTGGTGAGAGTTCGAGACCAGCCTGGGCTACAAAACTGAGCTCAAGGCCAGCCTAAACTATACAGTGAGACCCTGTCTCAAAAAAAAAAAAAAACACAAAAAAAAAGAAAGAAATTTTAATTTAGAAGGGAGAAATAATCTTAAATTATTTTAAGATCTAATAAGGGAAAATTTTAAAGGGAAAAATTTCTCTGCTTAGTGTAGGGCATGATGGTTTCTTAGCAACCAGTTTGCTCTGGGTAATAGTAATATTGTCTAATAATAATCATTGATTTATTTATAAAAGTACTGCCCACTATTAGTAGTCATAGCAGTTTGTCAGAGCAAGACAGGTTCAAGTAAGCTATAGACAGATGGCTGGAGTTTATGTCTTAGCTCTGCCCTTCACTTGCTATGTGACCTTGGGTAATATAAATGACCTTTCTGTGCTAAATAGGTTGTAGCCCACATGGGCCTCAAACTCAAATTCTGCCTTACTCTTCCAAGTTCTAAGGTTATAGGCATGTGCCACCACACCTAGCAAAAGCTAGCTACATTTTGATGTCTTGGTAGCTGCTAACTCTTGACATAGCTCTTTTTGCTCCTTTCCTACTTAACCACTTAACCACACTGTTATGGTTTGTGTCTAGTTGTCCCCTCACAGCCTCATGTAGTCATGGGGCAGGGACTTCTAGAGTTTGAGACTAACTCATGATCCACTGGGATTATGGATGTGGTCTGAGATGGACATCCTGAGGCAGAGAGCCTGAATGTAATAGAAGAGAGACAGAGAAGCCGCCTCTCTCTGTTGCTCTGTGTTGTTTCTCTGTTGCTGTCTGTTGCCCTGGTTGGTTGGTTTCCTCTGTTGCCTCTGTTGCAATTGTTGTGCAGCCATGAACTGCTGCTCCCTGCCATGGGCCAGCCTGCCTTGGAGCCGGCCGAGTATGGACTGAAACCTCCAGCAACTGCGAGCTAAACAAACCTTTCCTTCCTTCATTTTGGGTGTCAGGTGTTTGTCCCAGCAACAAGAGAAGAGCTACTGAGGCACCAGACACATGAACTGGACTTTGCACTCTATGTTCACCTTTGGTTTCTTGCCTTTGTAAGCCCTCTGCCCACTATCTCTCCTCTCTCAATCATGCTTAGCTGCCTATGTACAAGAATGCTGGAGAATCCTACATGGAACCTTTAAATTTTGTTTCCTGACAACAGAGGGTGCTGTAATGTTTCTGGTGAGGAGTCTTCCATATAGATTTTTTTTTTCCATGTCTGGCACTTTAAAAGAGCTTCTCCAGGATGCTGACCTTGAATCCTTTTATTGTCTGTAATATAACAAGGACACAAACCAGCATCAAGAAGGCACAGTCATGAATAGTTTTAAAATTTAATTAAGTACAACTGTTGCTACCCTATTTCATAGCTGTTTCTACTGGTCAGGGCAGGCTTTCCAAGCAGAGCCATGTGCTCTGCTGATGTGTCTATGTACATGTGGCAATGGGCAGGGGATGCTAAGGAGGAAGGGGGTGGTCTGGGGTGGAACAGATGCTAATGAGCATGTGGTACCCTGCGGTCTGCAAGCTGAGTGGGATTAAGAAAGGATGGCTCTCAGCAGGAGCACTGCTGGGCTTTGTGATGACTAGACCTGTCAGTGCCAGGTCACCACATGTAGCTATGGAGGGGGGGGACCCCAGTGGGACTGGTTGAGAGTTCCAGGATGGCAGCATCTGTCCCATGGGCTCATCCTCTTCCTGTATAACATTCATGGGCCTTTCCTGTATAAAGCTCTTTATTTTCGTTTCTAAGACTCACATTGTATGATCAAAAGTTAGGATTTGTGGAACAGAAGAAAGAGGAAAAACAGTAGCTTGTAACTGTACCACCCAAAAACCTTGTGAGCATTTTGACTTTTCCTCATAATAATTTCTGCAACAATTCTTAAAACTTCATTTGTCTTCATTTCATTCATATTTATGTCTTGCATGTTTTCATGCACTACAGCTTGCACATCCTTGTGATAATGCAGTCCTTCTGTGGGCAGCGAGTGTGCAGAAGGACATTTCAGCTTATAGGCAGTGTCTAGCAGGGGTAGGCTCACTACCCGGGGCCTTCAGTTACAGGTGCACATGGGTGAAAGGTGGGCTACATGACTGATACATGGCCTATATTTCCAAGAGTTCTCTTAGGCACTGGTTTTATATTGAAGAGGTAAAAAAGCTTCATATACAAGGTAGTATCACAAAATCTGATGAGACTTCTACAGTCACCAAGTCACCAAGTATCTGCTGAGTGGTAACAACCCCGAGGATGGGGTGGAAAATAAGCAGCAAGGTCTTGCCTCTCAGGTTGCGTAGGAGAGCTGCAATGGGAAGACTAATAAAGTAGCAAATAAGTTGACTGCAGATAGTGTGAAGTACTGTTAAAGCCAAGAGGCAGAGCAAGTTAGGCAGAAAGGCACAAGTCCTGAACAGTTAACCTGAAATAAACTAAAAGTTGGAATTTAAGTGAGTTGCTAGACAAAGGGCCCAAATAAATAAACTATCAGGGCCTAATAAAACATAAGGGATAAAGAACATGGCCCTAAGTAAAATTTTTGAAAGCTCTAAAATAAGTCCTGGAAGAAGTAAAATGCAAACAAAGCAGCTTGCTTCCAGACTTCAGAGACCTGTCTACATCCAAGACATCTTGCATTCTGTTATGCTCACCTATACTCAAAACTATAAAAGTTGGGCATGGTGGCATACACCTATAATCCCAACACTTGGGAAGCTAATGCAGGAGGTTTGCCATGAATTCAAGCCAGCCTGGGCTACTTAAATGAATTCAAGGCCAGCCTACACTACCTCCCATCTCCCAAAAAGCCAAGAACCAAACCAAACCAAACCAAAACCTATATAAAAAGCAAATGAATTTAAACATCTATGGTATCTGCCTTGTCCTCCCTGGCAGTAACTGCTTGCTTTTTTTGTTGACTTCAAACTTTGTTGTCCCAAAACAAAGGCCCTTTCATAGCACAGCAGAGAAGTCCAATGTGGGGTACTCATCTCTACAGAGATATAAATGTGGCAGAGCAGCTAAACATCAAGAGAAAAATAAAGTTAATTTTTTAAAGTTAAACTTCCTGCAAGTACCTTCTCTCCTGTGCGGATTTGTTGTCCTGTCTTCCAACAATGCCAATTTCCCTTGTCTAATCAACCATACCCTGCACTTGTATGTTATCTCAAGCGCTTACTTCCCACAACTCTGAGCTTGCCCCTACCCTGAGCCTGTATGTTTCCTAGAGCTCCAAGCTTGTCTGGAGTTTGAATTTGCCTTAGTATGCATCATATATAATATTTTTCCCTTAGACCAATCAGTAATAATGACATAAGCTGTAACCAAGTGACAACTGCTGAATACTCTGCTTCTGTGTTTTCTACTTGCAAACCTCTACGTTTACTACTTACAAAGCAACTAATTGGTGTTCTCTATTACAAACTATATATCTGGTTATTAAACATGGAAAATGGCCCAAATTTGACATGTCCCCCCTGAGTTTGGTCCTGTCATTTAAAACTTGATTTGCCACATGTCCCCTCAGCCCCATTCCCAGGGTTGCTGAGTCTGCCGCCGAGACTGGGCATGGTGGCACACTCCTGGAACACCAGCACTGAGGAGGCTGAGCTGCATAGTGAGCCCCTGTACCAAAGACCTTGCACCAAAAAAAAAAAAACTTGATTTGCATCTATTGGTTTTAAACATTTTGTTATAGAGATGAGACACACTTGCCTACTAGATAACAAGTTTATTTGTACTTAATGGCACTATCTCAAAATGTATAAGAACTCTCCTTAGCTTTTGTCAGTGTGGTTACACCCTATGATCCTGTTAAAAATATAAATTATGCCTTAAATGTAAAAACCAAATAGATACAAACAAAACTTTCTATACTTAGCTGTGAGGGTAATTATTGCTAGCCCCAGTATCTTAAAGATATTTTTGTGTTTCCTGAGCAGACAGGCCTTCAGACATGCAAAGCTAAAAACCCCTATCTTGTACTGATTACCTTCTGAGTAAAGTTGTTTATAGTGATAAAACTTTACAATTTTTATGTAAGTGTGTGATAACCATATGTAATTTATAGTCACCAAGTGACATGTTCTGACTTTTTAAGCCCTCTATCAATTCTTTACAAGAGTCTTAAGTCCCTAGATGCAGAAATCTTTAGGGTAAATTTTGGATAAAAGCCCAGCTGTTGTGCACAACTCCTTTTTTCCTGCCTCGTAATCTTTAATAAAGACTAAAATAGCTATGTAACTGAAAGATGCTTGCTCTGGATATAACCAACAGAACTCTGTATGAAGAATAAGGATGTGCAGGCTGCTCAAGACAGAAGGGAAGACAGTTGCAGTTCTAGCTTAGGCTGCACAGACAGTGTGACCTCAGAATAAGGTGGGCAGCTCACATGACCTGACCCAAACCTAGACATACTAGTGTGTCTAGATGCCCCTCCAAGTCTCATGTACTTTAGATGAAATTTTTTGGGAGGTGGCTAACTATGTGTGTGATCGATTCATGATGCAATGCTAGGGACTTACGGGTGCTGGGATTATGGGTAGGTGATGGTTGAGTTCATTCACTAACTGGCTTGGTACTGCCTTACCAAGGCTTCTCACTCTTTCTCTCTTTTGTCGCCTTTGTGGGTGCCATAAGCTGTTCTTTGTCAAGCCACTTTTCCTTGGAGCCAGCCAATTATTGACTAAAACCTCTATAAGCTGTGACCTAACAAACCTTTTCTTCTTTAACTTTGGCACTGGGTATTTGTTTCAACAGGAAGAGATGTCATGTCAACTAAGACGTCAATCCTGGTTTCTTTTTTCCTTTTTCCCTGTCTCTCTCCAAAAGTACATATCTTAATGATATACATTTTTTGTGTGTGTCTTTTTGAGACAGGGTGTCGCTATGAGTTTGGGCTGGCCTTGAGCTCACTTTTTTTTTTTTTTTTGTCTTTTGTCTTTTTGAGACAGGGTCTTGTTATGCAGTTCAGGCTGACCTTGAGCTCACTTTTGTAGCCCAGGCTGATCTTGAATTTGCACCGATCCTCCTGCCTCAGCCTCCTGAGTGCTGGGATTACAGGCGTGTGCCATCACGCCCAGCTCACTTTTGTAGCCCAAGCTTATCTCTAACTCACATCAATTCTCTTGCCTCAGCCTACCAAGTGCTGGGATTACAGGCATGTGCCACCACACCTAGCTGACATACATCTTAAGTGCTCATAAAAAGCTGAATATTTGGCCCTAATGTTATCTTTAGGTTTTTGCCTATAGACTTGAGACCAGCTTAAAATATTTTAAAAGGCTAATTTTTATTTGGTTCTCAGGAAACTATTCATAGGTCCCCCTCTCTTAAAAAAAGAAACAAACTTCTTTTTATTCAGACTGGCCTAAAAAAGGTATACAGACGGGGGAGGGTAGAGGGAAGCACCTGTGCAACACTAAGATTTCTCTCCCTAAGTCAACACTTACTACAAGGCATATCTGGTGCAAAACTTGACACAAAAATGGTCAATGTGTATCTCCTGAGCTGCTTCACCAGCTAAAGCATCCCCCTTAGAATAATTTTGCATGCAAAAAAAAAAAAAAAAAAAAAAGCCAGCTGCTTAACTATGTCAATAGTGCAGGCCATTTTCTAGCTTTCCACCATTCATAAAGAAATACTCATAATTTATTCTGGTGAGGGGATCTCCAGGTCAAAAGAGACTTTTTTTTCCTATTTTTTGTAATATTTTTAGTAATATTGTACTAAACAATATGAGTATAAACATTTATTCTCAATGAACTAGGATAAAGTAGCTGTATATTTATCCTATATATAATAGGATATGTTTCTAATATTAGGAGAAAATATGATGTCTTATAAGTAAGTTGTATGTCAAAGATACATTATGAATCATAAAACAAAAAGTATAAACAACATTCAGAAAATTAATTAAATATTAATTAAAATTAAATTAAATATTTCAATACAACATTCCAAAATTCAAATCAAATCATGAGTCCAACTCAGAGGCCAGAATGTTGTCTATCATATGATTGAATCTGTAATCAATTTAGAGTACTTGCATAGTATTTGTTTTTTTTTAAGTACTTTTTTTTTTTTTTTTTGTCTTTTTGAGGCAGGGTCTCACTATGCAGTTCAGGCTGGCCTTGAGCTCACTTTGGTAGCCCAGGCTGGTCTCGAACTCGCACTGATCCTCCCGCCTCAGCCTCCCAATTGCTGGGATTACAGGCATGAGCCACCATGCCCGGCCTTGCATAGTATTTGAATAAGTTAATATATACAAAAATAACTAAGAGAAGGTTTCCATGGTAGTAAAGAATTACTAAGAATAAAACATAACATAAACACTGGAATGGCAAATATATGACCAGAATTTCTAACAGTTTGGGGATAGGATATTGCACAAAGTTCTAGTATGCTGTGGATGTGGACAGTATCCATGACACCTCCTGGTGGCTGGTGTCACTTGTGGGACTGAGATACTGCTATTTCCTTGATATCCACCCTGTAATACCAGACAGAATCATGATCAATAGCGTTCAGGAGAAGTCCATTTGTAGAATATGTTGGTGAGCATATTCTGCTGCTGTATACAAAAGAATAGTTGCAAGACTGCTTTTGTATATCTCTTTTTCTCATGTGTTCAATTATTTGGAGGGTTCTTTCCATTTTCCTTCATGGAGTTATGGTCATTTTCATCCCTCTCTAGAATACTTTTTAGTAGACTGTGTAAGGTTGGCTTTGGCATCTTGAAATTCTTTAGTTGTTTTTTGTCTTTAAAGTATTTCACTTCTCCATTGAACATTAAAGAGAATTTTGCAGGATAAAGCAGTCTGGATTGGAATTTGTTTTCTTGCAATACTTGAAGTACTTTGCTCCATGCTTTTCCTGAATTGGTGAAATGTTTGTAAAGAGAAATCTGCCGTTATTCTAATGGGTTTTCCTTTATTTTTGTCTCTTTTTTTGTACAGGGTCTCACTATGGACTCATGGTGATTCTCCTGCTTGTACCTCCTGCGTGCTGGGATTACAAGCACACCGCACCATGCTCAGACTCCATCGCCAGCTCAGTGCCCTACAGAGTGGGGCTGTTTTGGCAGGTGGGACCAGGAACTAAACCCTGACCCCTGTACTTCCCTAAGCAAGTGCTTAATTCACTGAGCTATACCACCAGCCCTGGGTTTTCCTTTAAATGTGATTTTTTTCTTTTCTGTAGTAGCTCTTAGCACACTGTGCCTGTGCTCAATTTCTGGGATCTTGATTTTTATAAGTCTGGGTGTGATTTTATTTGGGTTGATGTTATTTGGAGTTCTACATGCTTCAGTTACCTGAATTTCAAATTGTTTCCCCATGTTTGGGAAGTTTTCTGCTCTTCTGGACGTATTCTTTTTATATCATTTGTACAGACTCCTCATTGATGCCTATTAGTCTTATGTTGTTCATTTTTGCATCATCTAGCAGATTTTGAATCATTTTTTTTCCCTGCATCCTAGTTGTTTTTAAGAGATCTTTTCTTACCTCTTCACTAGCTGCAATGGTGTCTTTAAGGTCAGATAGTCTATTTGCACTTTCATTGAAATGGTCTTGCCAGCTTGTCATTGAGGTTTTAAGCTCCTGTAAAGCACTTTGAATCTGCTTCATACATTCTATTATTTTTGAATTGCTCATTCAAGGATTCCGTCAATTTTCTATTCTGTGTTTTTTTAAATCAGTGTCTTCTTTAGAAGTACTTAATACTACTTTTATTATAGGTATCATGCATTTATTTTTACTATAGAAATTATTTCTGATCTGATTTCCTCTATACCTTTCTGCAGTTGTTTCTTTACTTCAGATGCTATTATTTCAGAGATTTCAGATGTATGATTTCTAATTTCTTCTATGCTATTATCTCCTGTATTTGTTCTGGGTGGGCTGGGGAGGCCTGAGAATGCATTTTGCTCCTTCTCTTTGTCATTTTGTATAGCCCTGCCTTCTCCTCTTTGGTGTAGAGCTTTAGTAGAGTTCTTACCTTAGCACCAGATCTGGATCTACCAAGTTCAAACTTGCCCAGGTAAGTGTGACTTGAATCTGGCTGTTGAACTCCACTTTTTTCTGCTGCAGGCCTTGGAGGTGAACCTGCTGTGCCACTCTGGCCAGATGTTCTGCTCCTGGATCTGCTTGGTGGGTCTTGGCTCTAGCTTCTCTGCAGGGAGTTATGCAGCAGTTTTCCACACTGAGCCTGTGTAATGGATGAAGTTCCACTGACATCCCGGGCCTGGTTGCTGGGTTGAATGAGCTTCTGGTGGGCCCAGTGTGATCTACCTCACATGCTGGGCTTGGTTGCTTGGTCAAATGATGACTAAGACTCTGATACCAAAACTAAATACATAAATGGACTAAGAAACAGCTAATATTTTGGTCCTTGTCTTCCAAGGTCAACAAGGATTCAAACATGAATAAAACCTCTGCATGAGATTCTATAACTGTAGTGTCACCAAGCCTTCTAAGCAGGGAGGTTTAAACCACTAAAGGCACGAATTAACCATTACATACTATGCTAAAAAAAAAAGTCACACATACACACACCATCTCCCACTCTTCTCAGAAAAACCATGTGATGAAACAAGATCTAGATTTTTCCTGACAGATGACACTGATGAAAGAGCTAAGAGCCTCTGTGCTTGGTCCCAAAAATTATCCCTATAGAGCCTTAATTTACCTTAATATAATAAGGTTAATTCTAATTAACACGTATCTCACTATAACTTAACCCTAAACACCCAACAAAAATAGAACTGACAAGATGTATACAAGCATTAATAATTTAGGTTAAATATTCAGTGGTGTTCTAAGTCCTATACACTGGCCCTGGAGGACCATCTCTAGCTACATGTATAACTTGTCATTATATTTTCTTTCAGGAAGGGTAAAACCCCCACAATAATAGCTATAAAAGTTCAACAAAATTCTTTTAATTATTTAGCTAAAATCTTTCAAAAACATATGGACCGCAGTGTTCTTTTTATTTACTTAATTTTTATTTATGTGTTTTTTTTTTTTTTATAAGGTATCACTATGCAGCTCAGATTCTTAGTGATCTTCCTTTTATAGCCTCCCAAGCACTGGGATTACAGTTATGTGCCACCCCATCCGGACTCGGTTGATGGCTGAGCATGCCTGGGGGCAGGGCTGGAACAGCATGGGTGTTCAGGGATCAAACCCCAGCCCCTGTATTTGCCTAAACAGGTGCTTAGTCCACTGAGCTATCTTTCCAGAACTTGGACCACAATATTCTTATAGCTAAAAATTTGTATGCTTATAAATAAAATGTTATCTTTAAATAAGTCATATTAGATTCAAGATCTTAATATATCAAATTTATAGAAAACTTATTTACCTAAAAAAGGGCATATCTCTTCTTTTAAAAATGTTGCATTTTGCCAGTCTGAGATAGTAAAAAAGATAATGAGAACTAGCTGATTGTGCTTCAGAGATCTATGTCAAATTATCTCAGTCATAAAAATCTGGGGCAGAGATTTAAAACTGAATATCCGGTTTTCTTACTCTAACAGAACTATTGTTAAGGCTTCTCATAACCCTGATATTTAGGCCAAGTTTTCTCAACTTCTTAGTCAAATTTGCTTCTTCTTGCTTAACAACTTCAAAACTATAGTGGTATGGACACATTTGCTAGGAAGCACTGCCATGCCTTCTACTCAAGGCCTTTGGACAGGCCTCATATCAGTGGGCCCTACCTATTGCCCTACAACAGCACCACTCAGCAAAAAGTAGGTGGAAAGACCCTTTGCCACTTGTGCACCCTGACGGCGGTAAGGTCAGTACTGTGGAACTGAGAATAAAGTCAGGGGATAGAGGAAGTTAGGCAGTAGGACCAAGTCCTGAATAGTCAACTAAAATAAACTAAAAATTGGGGTTTAAGTGCGTGGACAAAGGACCCAAATGATTGAATAAACTGAGTGGGGTGGTGACAAACCCAGGCGCCAACTATGAGAGGCCATAGTTCCTGCAGGAATTGGATGGCTCTGACTGGGGAAGCAGAAGGTTCATGGCTAGCAGATGAGGCAGGATGCCCACTCAAGTGTCCCCAGCCTCCCACCATATGATGCGCAGGATGCAAATGAATGTGGAGACTATGTTCACTCTGCAAGAGACGCCGCCCAGGCTGAGACTGATGCTCCCTTTGTCTCACTCTTCTAGCATTAGGCAGGGTGGCACCTGGAAGCCCACTCTCAGCACTCCATGTTGTACCAGAAACAGGGCTTGGGAAAGAGGCAGTTTGTTTGGTGTTCTGCGCTCTTTCCTGAGAAGTAAAGGAAAGCACAATGTTCTTTGGAGAGTATCATTCATCCTCCCTACCTTTCTTCCTCATACTTGCATGATGGTAGAGACTTTATGAAAGCCATACACTCACTCAGGTTTACTCCTTTTGGGTTCACCAGGCGAGTGACACTTCCCTTTAAGAGAAACTGAGCAGGGACTCCCTCATAGGAGAAGCACAGCCACGCTGACATAGCAGGGAACTCGCATTATAGAGTGGGTGATAATTATATCTGAAGAGGCTGTTAACCCACATATCCATAGGTGAGTTCAAGAAGTAAGGAGCATGTGTTTGGTGGCATTTTAAAGGTCTTAGATAAATTAGCTTCCCTAATAGGGCATTAAAATGCAAGTTTGGCATGAATCATATAGACCTTGCTCTCTGAAATGAGGTACTAAGTTAGGATTTACTGGTTGGGTGGCTCATAAACTCCTCACCTAACTTAAAAGAGTCCGGAGTTTGAAGAGAGGATTTAATTGCTTCTTTGCAGTCTCCAATTCCCCCAGAGGGAGTGTCAGGGCTCTTGTTTTATTTCTGAAGACAAAAGAGAGGGCCCTGGAAGAAGCTGGCATGCCTGGACTCTGTCACCACATGCATGCCCAGTCTAGGAGTTACAGCTTTGCTTCTTTAGGCATCCCTGCCAGGCCCCGCATGATATGGCCTTGCTATATGGGCCAACGACTCCTCTCCCTGTGGGTCCTATCAACTGCCTTAGCCTGGTCATTATTTCTAGAACATACAGGCAATCTGGACCATTCTCACCAATCTCTCTTTTTAGAGGATAGCACAACTGGATCTCCCAGCTATAGTCTTTGTTCGGTCTTCTTTTGTCGCTCTAAGAAGAAACACCTTCATAATACCAGGAAAGGCCTGATCAAGGTAAGGTAAGAGTGGGAATTGTCACCATCTCTTTCTCCTGGACAGATATAGCAAGCAAACTAGGTACACAGCGAGAAAAGCTGAATGCTACTTTCAATAGGATTAATTTAATTGGTATTTATTTATTCATTTATTTACTTATGTCTTTTTGAGACAGGGGCTCCATGCAGCTCAGGCTGGCCTTGAGCTCACACTGTATCCCAGGCTAGTCTCAAACTCCTAATGATCCTCCTGCCTCAGCCTCCCAAGGGCTGGGATTATAGGTACGTGCCACCATCCAGCCTGATGTGGTCATAACAAAATAAATAATTTCATTGTATTCTAAGTGATTACAAGCTATTTACAATCATCTCTACATGATTTTATGAGGTAATCATATTTTTAATACTGAAACTTCATAAAGATAGACAAAACAAATTCATTGATGAATATAGAAGGAAAAAATTGTAAAATACATTAGAAAACATAATCTTTGTGGTAAATCAAAAGAACACTACTTTGCTGAAGTATTTTAATTTTAGGCAAAAATGGATTAGCAAGAAAATTGGCAACATAATGTTTATATTAGTAAGTCAAATTATTTTGATAGATTAGCAAGAGTGTTTGATAAAAGTTAACACGTTTCCAGTTAAATTCTAAGTAGAATAGGAAAAGAAACAATACATTTATGACCATTATTTGTTCCTGCTGTTTTACACATTAAGTTTTCTTATGTGGACAGACTATTTCATGTTCCCTCTAATTTATGCATTGAAATTCTGGCCCCATCATTAATGGCAGGAAGAAGAGGCACCTTGGCAAAGGATGGGTTGGGTGGGCAATATGGGGACTCATTAGTGGGTCAGTACCCTTGAGTTTCTCTTTAGTGGGGAGGAGCCCCAGGGAGCTGGACTGCCCCTGCAGGAGAGGACTGGAAGTGGGCCACTGTCTGGTCACCGTCTGTAGCTTGATTTGACTTCCTGGCATCCAGATTGTGAGAAACAAGATTTTGCTGTTCTCAAGCCATCCCATCCACATAGCTACCTGGACTTTTTTGATACATCCCACTTGGGATAATACATAAACATTCTAAACTTGCTAACCAAATTACTGCAAATAGGTAGCTAGCTAACTAGGTAGGTAGCTAGCTAACTAGGTAGGTAGCCAGACAAGGGTTGCTTTGTTAGGCTATCAACTTTCTGTATGTTAAATGTCCCCCTCAGCTTCTCCT
Source organism: Myocastor coypus (assembly GCA_004027025.1). Taxonomy (NCBI): domain Eukaryota; kingdom Metazoa; phylum Chordata; class Mammalia; order Rodentia; family Myocastoridae; genus Myocastor; species Myocastor coypus. Next base: position 21,755 of record PVJA010016602.1, read on the forward strand.
AATATTTGTGATGTGAACATCTGGAATCACAGAGATCTGTCCACAGGGAAAGCTGTACACTTCCCAGACTGAAGTCAAGGCATATGTGGGGCTCACCCCGGAATGGACTTGCTAGCCCTGTGCTCCTCTGACTTCATTTGTACTGCAGGCACTGTGTGGCTAGTTATCTCTAGTTCTATTACAGAATTTAATATGTGAAAACCATGTGCAAAAGCTAACAGCAAATAGCCTGAAAGCAAATTATAAAACTTTTTTCTATTGAAGTTGGGAACTAATCAGGGATGTCCACTCTGATCATTGTTACTTACCACTGATTGGGGAATCCTCACGATAAAGAGACAGTCAGAGACAATGACTGATGTAAATACTGGAAAAGAAGAGAGGAAATGATTACTTTTGCTAATGCATGAATTTTATATTTAGAAAACTAAAGATATTTGTAAATGAAAGCACATAAAGTTGATGAATACATTTGGTTAGGTAGCTGCTATATGACTTATCTATAGGAATCAGACACTTAACATGTTTAATAAAAACTGAGTAAGAGAAGTGGGAAAAAGAGCATTTATATATGTGAGAAAATCTATTCAGTACTTAGAAATAAGTTTTAAAAGAAAAGTGGGGGAACTACATGAATAAAATTATGAAATGTTATTGTAAGCAATAAAATAAGATGTTGGCAAATAGCAAAATACTACTTCTCAATGAGAGGACAATATAATATTAATGTCAACTTCCTTTATATTCATGATGTCATTTAGGTTATAATACCAATAGTGCATTAAAATATCTTTGGGACAGGATGAATTATTTTAAATTTAGGAATAAAAACAGATGCTCATGACGGTTAGAGAAAAATTAAATCACAGGCTAGAAAGGCAGAGACATTCTTCTCGGATATGAGAATCTTCTATAAAGCCATTCAAGTCAGTTAATGTGGCAGTGGCCTGGGCATAGAAGAATACACAAATGAATTGAAATGGAGAGTGCAGAAACAGATTGTAGCATATGTCATGTGGGAAGGAATAAAAACTATTTAATAAAACTAAAACTAGAACAATGTAAAATTACATGTAAGCCATATAGAAATATTATAAGATTATTTAATAATATAAGTAAATAAAGCCGGTTATGGCTTGTGTCAACTGATCCCCCAAAGCCTCATGCAATTAGGGGTGGCTTCTAGAGTTTGTGATTAATTCTCAATCCAGTTTTGGGATTATGGGTGTGAATGTTACATCTACCCTGGGGTAGATAATCTACATACACATGTAAGAAGGAGAAAGAGGCTTTTGCAGCTCCTCCCTTTTTCTTTGCTGTTTTCTGCCACCAAGAACTGCTGCCCTCTTCCATGCGTCATTATTTCTGGGAGCCAGCTAATTATGGACTGAAACTTCCATTAATTGTGAGCCAAATAAACTTTCCTTAATTTTTGGTGTTCAGTATTTTGTCCCAGAAATGAGAGATAAGTAACTGAGGCAACTCTCATGAAAATTCTGCAAGAGAATTGTAGGAAAAGAAAGTATTTTGGCTGGCAACAGGCGTGTGGTTCTATACTCCTTCAGTCCTCCATTGCCCCAGGACAGTGGTACTGGTGATGAACAAACACCTCTTAGGAAAACTCAGCATCAGTGATAAGGCTAACAT
>PVJA010016602.1:23501-43223 GCA_004027025.1 Myocastor coypus
AAAAAAAAAAAAAAAAAAAAAAAAAAAAAAAAAAAAAAAAAAAAAAAAAAAAAAAAAAAAAAAAAAAAAAAAAAAAAAAAAAAAAAAAAAAAAAAAAAAAAAAAAAAAAAAAAAAAAAAAAAAAAAAAAAAAAAAAAAAAAAAAAAAAAAAAAAAAAAAAAAAAAAAAAAGAAAGAAAATAACAAGATGAGGAAGCAAAATATAATCTCAAGCACCTAGCCCACTAAGGAAAAGTCTAGGATGTAAAGAGAGAGGAAATAGGAAGCCAATAAATGGAGCTCTGAAATGAAAGGAGCAGAAGTGAAAAAACAAATGCAAAAGTCACAGAAAAATAAATAAATGACTATCAAAATAAAAAAACATGAAAATAGGCACCAATAAACAAAGGGACTCAGGAAAAGTGACAGAAACCATGAATGCCAAACATAGACAAGAAATTGCATCAATGAAACAGATCCAAACAAAAATACAAGAAACTAAAATCTCCACTGAACTTATACATAGCAGACTGAATGAAGGTGAGGATAGAATATCAGTTCTAGAAGACAAGTGGTGTGACCACTCATCAGGAAAAAAATCTTAAGAATTGCAAGAGACCATAAAAAATCAATCCACCACTTACAAGATGAGGCAAAGAAGAACCATACAACGTTTACTGGAATCAGTGAGAAAGCTGGAGACAGCACAAAATCCATTAAAAACCTCTTCACAGAAATAATGGCAAAATACTCCCCAAACATTGATAAAGAATTGGACATGCAAATAAATGAAGCATGTAGAATTCTAAATAGGCATGACCCAACTCAATCTACACCAAGACGTATAATAGTTAAGATTCTAGAAATTCTCTACAAGAATAACATATTTAAAGCAGTTAAAGAAAAGAAGCATATCACCTATATAGGAAAACCAATCAGAATGAAAGAAAACTTCTCATCATAAATCCTAAAATCAAGACCAGGGAGATAGTTCAGGGGCATGAGTGTCTTCCTGGTAAGTGCAAGGTCCTGAGTTCAATCTTTGGTTCTGAAAAAAAAAAATCCTAAAATCAAAAAGAACTTAGAGTGAAATATTTCAAGCCCTGAAGGAAAAGAATCTTTTTTTTAAAAAAATTGTTCTTCTTCTGGTATCTTTCTTTTTTTATTTTATTTTTTTCTTGTTTCAGAACTTTTGTTTGTTTATTTTATTTATTTTTATGGCTGGCTCAGCCTGCCTTGAAGGCAGGGCTGGCGCAGTATGTGGTGCCGGGGATCGAACCGCAGTCCCTGCAGCTCCCTGCAGGTGCTTTAGACCACTGAGCCATCCTTCCAGGCCCCAGGAAAATAATCTTTAACCCAGGTTACTGTACCCCAAAAAGCTATCTTTCAAAATTGATGGAGAAATAAAACTTCCTTGACAAAGAACAACTGTGGAAATTTCTTTTCAGAGTGTTCTAAACTATATAGCACCAATAGAAAGAAGCTGCCAAGCAGAGAAAACAATTAAACAAAGGGAAAGACAGGTAATCAGCAATAGGAAATAACAAGGAAAAAGTAAGCCAATACCTAAGAGTTGCAACCATCAATGTAAATGGACTCAATTAACTAATCAAAAGAAACAAACTGGTAAATGAACCAAGAAGCAATATCCAAAAATAGCTACATTAAAGAAACACCTTTAACCCCCCCCACACACACACAAAACTTCATAGACTCATAGTTAAAGAGTAGAAAATAATTCTTGCCACAGGAACCCAGAAAAAAGCACTGATAACTATTCCATTTGAAGGCAATATAATCTTTAAGTCAAAATTAAACAAAAGAGTCAAAGAAGGCCATCATATACTTTTTAAGGGAAAACTCCAAGAAGAAAACAAACATTTTTTTATGCACTAAACACAGATGTAGCACAACTTCTTAAAATAAATCTTAATGGACATGAGTAACCAAGTAGACACTAACACAACTGTAGTAGGGGATCTTAATACTCCACTCTCACAAATGAATAGGTCCACTAGACAAAACAAAACAAAACAAAAACAAACAAAAAACCCCATAAATAAATATTATGATTAAACTAAGACTATGAGCAAATGTACTTAGTAGATGTCTACAGTATGTTCCACCCCAAAACATCAGATTATATGTTTTTTTCAGCTGCACATTGGATGGTCTCTAAAATAGATAATATATTAGCTCACAAAACATGTTTAAGTAAATGTAGGATTGAAATCACATTATACTTAGTATTTGAACATTGCATGATGAAATTGGAAGGAAACCGCAAGAACTACATTAGCACATGGAAATTAATATTCTCCTGAAAACCAATAAGTCACAAAGGAAATTAAACAGTATATATATTATTAAACCATAATGCTGAGGCAACATACCAAATCTTATGAGATACAATGAAAGCAGTCCTATGGCAAAAATTTATAGCAATGAACTCACACAATAGGAAAACAGAATGAGTTCAAATAAGCAACCCAATGTGGAACCTCAAAAGAGAGCAAATCAAACCCAAAACTTGTGTGAGGGAGGAAAATTATAATAAGAGCTAAATTAATGCAGTGGAGACTAAGCAAAAAATAAAGAATCAATGATTCAAAAAGTTGTTTCTTTAAAAAAATAACATGTATATATCATCAGCCAACTTCTTCAAGAAGAAAAAGAAGAAGAAGAGGAGGAGGAGGAGGAGGAAGAAAATACAAACCCTAGCAATTAGGAATAAAAAGTGGGGAATCACAGCAGATCCCACACAAATCCAGGAGATCATCAATACTTTTTATGAGAGCCTATATTTTAGTAAATGGAAAACAAAGAAGAAATGGACAGATTCTTAGACACAATTAAATTGTCCAATGTATATTAAGAAGATAATAAAAATTCTAAATAAACCAATATCAGTTGATGAAATTGAAAATAATTAAAAATTAACCACAAAAGAAAAGCCCCAATCCTGACAGATCTACTATTCAATTTCACACAAAATTAAGAGAAGAACTGATACCACTAATGCTGAAACTCTTTAAAGTAATTGAAATGGAAGACTACTTACAAAGTCATTTCTGGAAGTATTGCCCTGATTCTAAAACCAGAGAAGGACCCAATAAAGAAAGAAAATTACAGACCAATCTCCCTAATCAACATTGATACAAATATCTTTAATAAGTAGTGGCAAACAGAATTCAGCAAATCATCAAGAAGATTATACATGATGGTCAAGCAGGATTCATCCTAGGAATGCAGAATGGTTCAACATACACAGATCAATAAATGTAGTATACTATATTAACAGAACCAAAGACAAAAATCACATGATGATCTCAGATGCGAAAAAAACAAACATTTGACAAAGTCCAACACCAATTCATGATAAAAAAAAACAAAAACAAAACAAAAACAAAAACAACAACAACAAAAAAAAAAACCCTACAGGAAATTGGAGGAGATGGTCTTTACCTCAATCTTAAAAAAGCCATTGATGGCAGACCAATAGTTAATATAGTATTAAATGGTTAAAAATAGAGCATTTACTCTACAATCAGGAACAAGACAAGAATGCCCACTGTTAGCACTACTGTTGGATATAGTTCTGGAAGCATTAGCCAGAGAAATGAAAAAGGAGGAAAAAATAAAAAGAATAAAGATAAGAAATGAAGAAGTTAAATTATCATTGTTTGCAGATGACATTATAGATAGAGGACCTCAAAAACTTATAGATTTAATATCCAAATTCAGTAGTATAGTTGGATACAGGTCAACACTCAAAAATTAATAGCATTCTTGTACACAAGCAACAAACTCACAAAGAGAGAAGAAATTAGGGAAAACATACCCTTCCTGATATCTTCTAAAACATGAAATACTTGGGAATTAACCTAACAAAGAATGTAAAAGATCTAGTGAAAATTACAGTACACTAAAACAAAAGATTGAGAAGGATACCATAAAAATACAAAGATACCTCTCACTTGAGGATAAGAAGAATCAACATAGTGAAAAATGGCCATACTCCCAAAGTAACTATACAGATTTAATGCAATCCCAATCAAAATATCACTAAGATTCCTCACACATCAAGACAAAAGGTTCCTTAAATTAATTTGGAACCAGAAAAGACTTAGAATAACAAAAGCAATTCTGGGCAACAAAGATATGTCAGAGGAAATCACAATGTCACACATGAAGCGATATTACAAAGCTACTGTGATAAAATTAGCATTGGATTGGCAAACAAACAACAATAAATAAAACAGGCCTAAAGATCAAAGGGACAAAATAGAAGATGCAGGCACAACCCCAAATACACTCAGCCATCTTATCTTTGATGAAGGTATCAAACATGTTCACTAAAAATGATAGTTTTGTTAATAAATTGTACTGGAAAAACCTGGCTTTCCACATGCTGAAGACTAAAACCAGACCAATGTCTATCACCATGCACTAAACTAAAGCCAAAATTAACGAAAGATCGAAATGTTAAAATAGAAACATTAAATTGACTGGAAGAGAAAGTGGGCAGAAATTGTGAAGATATAACTGTAGGTAGAGACTTCATGAACAAAGCCCAGACTGCAGGGAAAATAATACAGTCAACAAATGGAATCTCATGTTATTAAGAAACTTTTGCATAACAAATGAAATCATCAGCAGAATGAAAAGACAACCCACAGAATGGGAAAATATGATACCCAGTTGTCCCTCAGACAAAGGACTTATATTTTGAACAATTAAAGAGTTGAAAAAAATCAGACCATCCAAATTCAAAGACTCAATTCAAAAATGAGCATCTGAGATGAACACACACTTTTCAGAAGGAAAAGAAGTTAGAAATGGCAAATAAATACACGAAAATATTTGTTATCATTGGCCATCTGAGAGATGCAAATTAAAACAACACTGAAATTCCATTTCACTCCAGAAAGCATGGCTATTATTAAGCAGTCAACAAATAACAGACACTGGCAGAGCTGTGGGGGAAAATGACCCATTCTGCACTGTTGGCAGCAGTGTAGACTGACACAACTACTGTGAAAACGAGTGGGGAGATTCCTTAGAAGACTAGGTTTAGAGGTTCCATTCAAATCAGCTGTTCCCCTTCTGGATATCTTCCCAGAAGAATTAAAAACATTATACTACCGCGATATATGTGCACCCATGTTTACAGCAATACAGTTTGTAATAGCTAAGTCTTGGAAAAAACCCATGTGCCCATCAACTGAGGAATGGATAAAAAGGATGTGTGTGTGTGTGTGTGTGTGTGTGTGTGTGTGTGTGTGTTTAATATAATGGGATACCTCAGGCAATAAAAAAGGATAAACTGAAGACTTCTATAGGAAAATGATTGCAATTTAAGATTAAAATTAATTAAAATTAAACAAGTCTGACCCATATGTATAAATATTGCCTTGTCTCACAAGTGTGGGAAACAGACTCTGTATATATGAGTCTGTTTCTAATTACTAATTACTATAGATATTTTGAATTGGGAAGAAAGAAAAGACAAACTGATGGGGAAAAGGGGAAGGGAAGAAAGGGGAACAGAAAAAAATATATGTAGACATATGTGAGTTAAAATAGCTACACAGCTAGTTTCTCTTAGTTTATTGAAAATAAAGTTCTCTGCTAATGTTCTTTGGACAAGACACCATGCCTGTATCTTGTACTCTTATAACTGCTACAAAGACAACAATAGGCAGTGTATCAACTATTGTAACTGTCCTACTTACCTGTTTTGAAACTCAGTTCCACTACCATGGTTATCTTTTTTCCTTTTAAAATTAATAAAGAAAGTATTATTTAGGCATGGTAAACAACACCAGCAGGACTGAACACCCAGAGGTTGTATTGTGTAGATGAATGTGTGTGTGCACATATGTGTATTCTTGCTCAAGCAGCAGGATCATGGGGAAGATGGTGGCACTCACTAGTAGTAGAAAATGAAAAAGTAATTGTGAGATATCATTTAAAATCTATCAGGCTGAGAAAAAAATGTAGTTAGTAAACTTCCTACTGATATACACCCAGAGAAAATAGTAGTCATGTGGTAGGTATTTCCAATCAAGAAGGATGTTCCATATAACCACCATACTACCATCCAGTTCATGGGAGTAACCTTGGCATATTACCAGCATTCAAGTCTCAGGCTCCTACCAAGTTTCATAGATTGTCTCAGTATTGTCCTTTATGTAGAGCCCAGTTTGTAATAATTAGTGCATCACATTTTCATGTCTTTTGAATTTCTTTTTTCCCCCTCAACTTTCATATTGGTAATTTTTGGGCAGGCTGGATAGCTCAGCACATTAAAGTGCCTGCTCAGGCAGATGCAGAGACTCGGGTTCAATCTCATCTTGCTGTGCTGGCCCCTGAGACTGGGCGTGGTGACATGCACCTGTAATTGCAGCACTTGGGAGGCTGAAAATAGAATTACTATGAGTCCAACCTGTGTAGTAAGACCCTCTAGACTCTGTACTACATACATATAAAAATAACCTTGGTGATTTTGATGATTATAGGGCAGTTTGATGAAGACTTCCTTTGGATTTGCCTAGTGCTTCTTGATGATTGCATACAGGTTGTGGTCAGTGGTAGGGACACTACCCAAGTGCCAGCGTGTCTCATGGTGTCCTGCCATGTGCCACATGCGTGACATTTGTCTCATGGCTAATGATGGATACTGTGCTCAGTCAGTGGTCTGTCACGTTCTGTACCTATCTCTCATATTTGATGTTTTGTCAGAGGTCATTTGGAAGTAGATAAATAGTCTGTATTTCATTAAACTTTCAGTTTATCTGTTCATACTATATTACTATGCTGTTGTCTGTTTTGTTGAATGGCATAATTTATCTCTATTATTACTTATTTTGGTGTTCAAACTGGTCAGTAGATCACTCTGAATAGCATATATGTTCTGTCAACATCTTTCATTGTTTCTGTAGTTTTCTTGCCTTTCCTTTTAAAATTAAAAAATAAAGAAAGTATTATCCAAGGCCAAAACAAGATGGGCTTGGATCATCTTTCTGTTTACCTGGTCCCAACCCAAATCACCATTTTGGCAAGCAGGTCTGATTCCTTTAGTGGAGAATGCTGTTATCTGGGGGCATTGGGTGCCCACTGATTTTAAGGTGACCTTTCCTTCAGTTAGCAGGCAGGGAATATTGATCCCTTTGTCACTCTGCACTCTTATTAATTTCTGTTTTTATAAGTTGAAAGACATAATTTTGCATTTGTTTCTAATCCAACATCACAGATATAACCTAGCTGGTTTTTCATCAACATTAAAAGTTTATTCAGAAGTTAGTAGAATTGAGAACTGTGCAAGGAACTCTGGGATCACTTCTGTTTCTTTCTTTATATTTTGTCCCCTGACTATATGCCCAGTCCTGGGTCACAACACCCGCTGGGTGTTGCAGTGCTGTTCTACCACCAGGCAGAGCTGCCCTTCCTCCTTGCCCTGCCTGGCTGGGTGGGGCCTCTCCTGGAAGGCTGCCTGTGTCCCCTCCCCACGCTGCAGCTCTGTCTCTGCTGTCCCCACTTCTACTTCCACACTGCCTGCTCCTGTTGAGGATGCTAGCTCCTCTTAAACTCATGAAACACATTTAGGATAGAAGTTGTGTGGGTAAGGAAGGGTAAGGCAGCAAAGAAGGAAAAAGAGTGGAAAGGTGAAGATAGAAGAAATGGTTAATGTGTTTTTAATCTTCCTTTAGCATGTGTGGAGATATAAATTTAACCTCAAAGTGATATTTAGGTGAATTTTACAAGTGTTAATATATAATATTTTCATTGTAACTCAATTCTAAATAATTTATAATTTTTTGTTCAGCCTACACATTATTAATTTGTTTAAGACAATATTTTCAATGTAAAAGTCATTTTGCTTGATTATTAACAGGCAAAAGTGACAATGACCAAGTCTCTTTCTGGTTTAAGAGAGAAAGTCAATAAATATTTATGACTTTAATACACCTATTTAAATATCACCAGGGCAACGCATTAGAAGATACCAATCAGCACTATAAGTATTTAAAAAGGAACTCTTTCCCCTGGACATCACAACAGATTGCAAAGCCCAGGCATCTCACAAATTTTTGTTCATTAATGCTTCCAGACCAGTCTTCAGCTTTCCTGAAGGCTTTTGGGAAGTGGGAATATGTGCTACTAATTCCCAGCATTAGATACAGATACAGCTGTAGTTTTTCAAGGGTCAAGGATAAAATGAATGAAAAGGAAAAGGCAGCTCTGAGAAAGCCCAAAAGGCAGATTATGGAGTGGATCATGTAATTTCTGCCTCTATATTAAAAAAATTTCATTGCAGACCAGTGTGACACTATCACCTCGTTTGTACTCTGTGTCTGTACTTATTTGTAGATTTCCCTACTGGTCTATAGCATAGGCAATTTTCAGGTGTGTGTTCTCAGTGTGGAGTAACATATGTATCTCAAAGTTTAAGTTTAAATATCTATTAATTTGAGATTAAAATTTTCCATATTTTCCATCACCCCATACTTGAGCTGTTAATTTCTCAAAATGGTGCTGTTATTTGAGTTTCACTCCTCATTCACATGTAGGAACCTAATTCTCAGCGTGGTAGTCATAAGAGGTGAGGATTAGAGGTATTATTAGGGGCTTCCACGAATAGAATAAATGCTTTTATGAAAGAGCTGCCCTGCTTCTTCCACCATATGAGGACATTTTTATGACTGTAAGTCATTTTGCTATGTCAATATATTATGGTATCTGGTGTGCTTAGCTCTTGCTATTACAACCTGAGCCGCTGTGCTCATTCTCGGGGAAGGTATATGGTGTTCATGAGCAAGATTTGCTATTACAGATACACTGCAGAGAAGAAGAAAAACAGCATTTTGAAAAATGTTACCTCATCTAAGTTGACACAGAGTGAGGATTCAGGCTATAAATCCTGGACATCAGTGGTATTGGTGTTTGGAGCCCAGGAAGGGAAATGCTGGCCACACTCAAGTGCGTGAGAATGAAGACATTACAAACCTCACTGTGCCTTTGATGTCTGCTTCTCCGCGGTTCTCTTGTCTTCCCCATGGTGCTGGAGTATGCTGGTGCTTTGTGCAGACCACCTTGTGTTCCCTTTCCCCATTTTTGTGCAGTACCTTGTTTTCCGTGCTTCCCAAAGCCACTACTTGTAAACTTTCTCTGAAATTCTGGTTCCTGAAGCCTGACTTTCTATAAAGAAAAACACTGAGATTTCATGCATGTTAGTTCTTCTTGGGCTAGACCTTTACTGCTAGCTCCTGAGTTCAGCAGCTCACTAGTGTGGCGTCTACACTGATTGCTCCCTAGGATTAGGCTGAAGTCACCATCTGGAAGACTGTGCAAGGGTAACATCACTGCCAGCTTTCCCCTTTCCTGTGTTTGTTCCCCTCTTCTCCTAGTTTTACTAGGGAGAACTTTGGAATCTCTTGACACAAATGTAATCTCAGAGTCTGCAGCTGGGAAACCTGATCTAGACTTCCATCAGCAGAGAGGAAAGGTGGGCATTTGTGGATTGAAAAGTGAAGGTACATGGTATTGTTTCCATGGTCATTGCTAAGGAGGAATAGGGTGGACTCACGGCTCAGCTGCCATGATCTTGTTAAGGAGACAGATGGCAGGGCTTCTTCACAAGGCAGCATTTTCCAAGTATGATGTTACTACAGAAACACAGAGCCTCAAAGAATACTCAGCTCTAAACCCAGCTGTGTCCCCTATCTGCTTTGTGTCTCCTTAGCTAGAAGAGCCCGGTGACATACAGGTTTCACATCTCAGTTCTACCCAGCGCTCTAGAGAAGAGAACCTCTACCCTGGACTTTCCCTAGGTAAGTAGGGGAATCTTGGGCTGTCTTCACACAAGGTTTGATAAATTAGATGGAAACAAAAATCTTCTGATGATACACAGTTTTCGGAATCATTGCTGGGAGGGATTGGGGAGGTAGCTCCGTGGCACAAGGTTGTGAGTTACACGTACCTACATCCATTTCAACCTAGGATCAAGCGCAGCCACTTTAGACCCAGAATTATATGAAACCATTAGATTCATTCAGCGTTAGCCCCTGTGCTCCCAGAAATGAGAACTATCTTCTTAACATTTGACCTTGATGAGATGACACCATTGGCCCCATACCCACTCTGCACGCATAAGGGTGAATTTCAGGGGAACAGGGAAGTCACTGAAACCTCTTCATATGGTCCATGTATTTGATACGCTAGCAGAGGAAGAAGAGTATTTTGATCCCTTTACTGTCGTCTATTTCTTGAATGACTTTCATCAATGAGTGCTTCTCATTGTCACAAACCATACCAGACTCCAGTACTACGTTTGCATGTGAGTGTGTGACATTTCTTTTTCCCAGGCTTCTACCCCTGTCAATAGAAGGGAGACCTGTGGGAGAATGGAATGGTGTGGGAAGGCAAGGAGACAATACCTGATGACTCGCATTAGATGTTCAGGTGCCAGCACTTCTCCTGGGAACTAAATTGTGACAGCTCTGTGCTGAGTGCTTTAACTGGTGTGTTATAATTGTGCTTTTGCCCATGTGTGGCTCTATATATTGAATAGAGAAATTCATGCTTATGTGTACCATGAGTTGTGAGATTTTTGAATCAGCAGAAAATCAGCAGGTATTTAGTGAAGACTGAGAACCTGAGACCCAAGAATTGCAGTATTGTTAGCTATCTGGATAATAGAGTGACAATAGCAAATGCAGTAATGATGGTGTTGGTCCCTGCTGTAAGTGCTTTTCATTTGCAAACTCATTTGATCCTCACCCCACCAATACCATTACTGTCTTCATTTCAGGAGGCACTGAAGCACCCTGGGTTTTAGATAGCTAGTGTGTAGTCAAATCAGGCTGTGAAGGCCACGCAACTCTTCACTGCTACATGACACAGAAATTCTAACCACTAAAGAGGATTTCTAGTCATTCATTTCTTTGTTCTGAATGTATTTCATTGAATGCCACTGTAGGAGGAGCTTTCTCTGACTCTCTTTTCTGTTTGTGCTTTGTATTTTGCAATACAATTAATAGTATATTCTGAGGCATTTCTAGGTGCCAGACACTATGTCAAAGGATTTTCAGGTAATGGATCATGGAATATTTGAAACAGCTTTGTGAGGTGAAGAAAGGGTATGTAACCAATAAGTGTAACATCATAAGAGAGAAGCCAAGCTTGAATTCAAAGAACTACACTGGCCAATTTGGCAGCTTCTAGCCACATGGCTAGTGTGAATTATAGTGTGCTATGAGAATTAGTGCACACTAGGTCTCAGAGACCTTCTATACTGCCATGATCTGGGAGATGCTGGTTTCTAGATCCCATCTCTTTCCAGGAACTCACCTAACTACTATTGAGTCATGCTGACCCTGGAATTGGGAGATGTTATGGAAGATAACATTTAGGTTTGGTGTGAGACTCTGAAAGGATATGGAGAGCTTGCATTTCTTAGAAATTCCAGTGGCGTCTTGGGACCAATGAGCAGCTTGATCTTGCAGAGGGAGGTCTTAGAATCAGGAGTTATTTATTACAAATTGTCTGCTCAAATGAGGAAGCCATGTGTAGCACTGTGCTGCCTGTCCTGATGCCTCCTGGGAACAAAGCAGGCCACTCTTTCTCCTCCTGGGTTGACTCATTTGACCAGCCTGTCTCTTTCTGGGTGGCCTCTTTCTGGGTTCCACAGTCCAGATGCTTGGTCAGCTGCTGTTGCTGGCTCCCACTCAAAGTTCTTAGGGAGCAGAACATCACTGACAGACCTGCAGTCAAATATTGCCCAGGCCTATCTAATAAGTTGGCACAATAAATTATTCTATATTTCTAAACCACTTGCCTATCACACGTGACTATCTTGCTGCACTCTTGCTTCTCTAAATATTTAGAAAAATTACTTCACAACTATAGGCATAGCGCAGTTCTTAACCTAGTAAAACCATACAGTTGAAAGCTTTTGTAAAGGATGGTTTTATTCAGCTATTTTGAGATGAATGTCTGCTCCACTCAGCCAATGTATATCTTGCTACTGTTCCCCTGTTGTGTGTATCAAAATCAGTCAAAGCACAGTGTGGGTGAACCTAGAGGACATTATGGTAAGTGAAGAAAGCCAAGTACAGAAAGCCAGACTTGCTTGGCAAGTATAAGGTCCTGAGTTCAATCACCAGTGCTGAAAAAAAAAAAAAAAAGAAAGAAAAAGAAAACATGAACTTACAGAGCAGGGGATGGGGGATGAAGGTAGGGGCAGGTTGGTGAAAGGACATAAAATGCCATTGACACAGGTAGAATGAGCTCAAGAGATATAGTGTACATCATGGTGACTGTGGGTAATAGTGATATATTGTTTTTGACAGAGTAGATTTTATATATTTTCACTAAAAATGATGTATCTGGTATAATGCTTATGTTAATTAATTTGGTTTAGCTGCCTTCAACGTATGTGTGGTGAGCCCTGATACCATCAGGAACCCTGTCTGGCATTCCTGCCAGGTAAGAACCCTCAGCCTGCCTCCATTGTTCTCCTCCTCCCGCCCAAGCTCCACTCCTGAACCCATCTGGCATCCCAGCTGACTCACACACCTGCAGAACTCCGCAACTCCAGAGCTCCAATACCACCCACAGTTCCGACCCATGGAGCCTCGTAGTAGCCAACAGCCTGAACTCCAACATGCAGCTAGGCACATCTAGAGGGCAACCAACTTGGTGGATCCAGAACAAACTCCTATAGGCTCCAACAGCATAACTTCACCAAAATGCAGAGATCACTGCCATACAAAATGATAACGACAAGGAGTAAGATGCAACCTCAGGGCCTGAGCCCACCCAAGTCAAATACAGGAGACACTACTATGGAAGAAAATGGGAATTACGCAGACAAAAACCTCTGAATATGAGGTAGACAGACAAGTACAGACATATATAGAGTAACTCAGATCAGAGAGAACATCTGAAATAAAAGAAGAAATGCATGAATTAATAGAATATGAAATGGAAAAACAATTGCACAAATGTATAGAGGAAACCAAAACAAAAATAACCCCTGAAGTAAAAAAAGGCATGTATAAATTAAAAGTATCTAAAGTAGGGGAACAAATGCAGAAAAGTAAAGAGGAGAACAAAGCAGGAATAATCTCTTAGCCAGAGAGAAAAAGGATGACTATAATGAAAGACTTAAATAATATTAAAGAAGATATTGATAAAAAATTAGAGAATAGAAAAATGATGGATTCCCTGACTGAGCAATTTAGGAAAGAAGTAGATCGCATGAAACAGTTTCAAAAAGATATACAAGAAAATAAAATCTCTATTACAAGCTGGCAAAACTGTATGAACGAAAGTGAAGATAGAGTTTCAGATCTTGAAGACGGTCGCAGCTAGTGAAAAAGTAAAAAGGATTTCTTAAAAACAACAAGGATACAGGAAAAGATAATCCAACATCTGCAAGATGATGCAAAAATGAACAATGTGAGATTAATAGGAATTAATGAGAAGGAAGGGTATAAATGAGGTAAAAAGAATATGGGCAGAAGTAATAGCAATAAACTTCCCAAATATGAGAAAGCAATTGGATATTCATGTAATTGAAGCATACAGAACACCAAATAACATCAACTCAACTAAAAATATACCCAGACATATAATAGTAAAGATCCCGGAAATCCAGCAAAAGAATAAGTTGCTAGAGAAAAGAAATGGAACACAAAGGAAAACCCATCAGAATAATGGCAGATTTCTCTTCACAAACCATGAAGGCAAGAAGAGCATGGAGCAGAGTGCTTCAAGTCCTCCATGAAAACAATTTCCACTACCCGGCAAAACTTTCCTTCAAGTATTAGGAAGAAGTGAAATATTTCCATGACAAGGAACAACTAAAGAATTTCATTACGTCAAAGCCAACACTACATAGTATACTAGCAAATATTTTAGAGAGGGACCAAAACAACCTTAATTCAACAAATGAGGACAGAAAGATCCCAAAAAATAGGATAACCAACTAAATGTAGGAGAAAAAGTGATAAACAGTAGTAAATAAAGTCATGTCAATTATAAGTCAATATATTTCAATTATAACCATCAATGTAAATGGACTCAATTTTCCAATTAAAAGAAGTAGACTGGCAGAGTGGATAAGGAAACAAAACCCAACAATATGCTGTATACAAGAAATACACTTAACTCATAAAGAAACTCACAGGCTAAAAGTTAAAGGATGGAAGACAATACTATATGCTCCAGCAGCTCAAAAAAATCAGGGGTAGCAATCTTGTTTACAGATAGTTTAAACTTCAAACCAAGATTGATCAAATGAAATAAAGAAGCGCACTACATATTGGTTAGGGGAAAAATTCAAGACGAAGAGGTAACACTCATAAACATATATGCACCCAACGCAGGAGCAGAGTTATATAAGACAAACAAATGGACATGAAAATCTAATATCCAATCACTATTTTATCAGGAGACCTTAACACCCAATTACCTGAAAAAGATAGGTCAAGCAGACAAAAAATTAGCAAAGAAGTAGCAGAACTTGAAACAACTGGACTTAGTGGACATACACAGAGTGTTCCACCCAACCACTTCAGAATACACATTTTTTTTCAGCAGCACAAGGGATATTTTCTAAAATAGACCACATATTAGTCCACCAGCCGTGCTTAAGTATATGCAAGAAAACAGAAATTATTCCACGCATATTATCTGACCACAGTGCAATCAAATTGGAAATAAATGACAAAAGAAACCATAGGAACTCCAGGATTACATGGAAATTAAACAACACACTTCTCAGCAACCAGTGGGTTACAGATGAAATATAACAAGAAATTAAACAATATCTACAATTTAATGAAAATTCAAACACAACCTACTGGAATTTATGGGATGCAATGAAAGCTGTTCTTAGAGGGAAATTTATAGCTCTGAATTCACACATTAAGAAAATAGAACGGGAACAAATAAATACTCTTATGCAGCACCTAAACAGACTAGAAATTGAAGAGCAAACGAAATCCAGAGCCCAAGACGGGAAGAAATTATAAAGATTAGAGCAGAAATTAATTCAATTGAGACAAAGAAAACAATACAAAGAATTAATGAATCCAAAAGCTGGTTTTTTTAAAGATTAAATAAAATTGATAAGCCCCTAGTTAACCTCATCAAAAAGAGGAAAGAAAGGATTCAAATTCAAGTAATAAGGAATGAAAAGAGTGAAATTACTACAGACTTTGCAGAGATTCAGAGCATCATAAATAGCTACTTTGAGAATCTTTACTCTCACAGAATTGAAGACTCAGATGAAATGGACAGATTGCTAGGAAAGTACAAATTATCAAAACTGAATCAAGAAGATATGAGAACTCTCAATAACCCAATAATAGCCAATGTAATACAAAATGTAATAAAAAGCCTACTGACAAAGAAAAGTCCAGGACCTGATGGATTCACCACTGAATTCTACAAGAAGTTTATAGAAAACATAATTCCAATACTTCTCACACTCTTCAATGAAATTGAAAAGGAGCAATTCTTCCAAAATCATTCCTAGAGGCAAGTATTACACTGATACCAAAGCCAGAGAGAGATGCTGTAGAGATTAGAAACTAGCATCTTAAAGAAGATAAGAACAATAAAAAAGTTTAGGGTGTATTGTAATCTGTTACTTAGGGATCTTAGAAGACTAGGATCTAAAAAACGTGTAACAGCTTAATCCTGATTGATATCTCCACCCTTGCTTAAGATGTTGGTGATCCCCTCTCCTCCATATAAATCTTCTATTGTGTGACCTAAATGAAAAGGAGATGCTTCTAGAGTAACTCATTCCTTATTACTTATTCCTTATTCATTCCTTATTCATTCCTCATTCATATTATTCATTCCTTATTACTTGAATACTAGGGCTCACTTTGAGAGAGACAGATCTCAGTGAGTCCTTTGAGCTACCTTCATTGAGTCTTCTCATCGGTTCATTCAGCACTGACACAGAACATTACAACAAGTGGCGTGCAACGCAGGGCACGGAAGACAACCAGGGGTGAGTTAAGAGAGGCCTGACCAAGTGGGAAAAGTATGCCCAGAGTGGGCGAGACCACCGGCAATAGTTCAGAGTAATGGGAAATTCCACTTCAGTAGAAAAAGGGTATGTCTATCTTATAGAAATATTACTCAAAGGAGCAGGGGTAAAGGTGAAACCAAAGAATTTCGAGGAATTATTTTTCCTTATAAAAAGGTACTGTTTCTAGTTTCAGCCTAAAGGAAAAGTTGCTCTAAACTTAAAAGTTTGGAAGCAAGTTTCAAAAGCTCTGCGTAGAGCACAACGATAAGGAGAACTTATACCTTTAAGTGTGTGGTCTTTGTGTATTTCCTTGGCTTTGGAGCCCCTGCAGTCTAAATTTGAGGCATCAAGTCCGCAACTGATTCCTCAGACTCAGGAAGGCAGTCTTACAAGGGGTTCAGTTGATGAGAACAGTACGGGTTATGAAGGCAGCACCACATTTCTTAATTTGTCCTTGTTGGGTAAAGAATTTAAGTCAAAGAATTAGAAAGTAAAGCAAATATTTTCACCTCATCAGCCTCTGTCCTCTGATTCCGAGAACTTTTTGGATGTTCAGGGGAATGGGTTGGAGAAAGAGGCAAATAACCAGCAGTTATTCCATCAAATGGAACATTTGACACAAATGATATCCAAATTGGTGGAGATTGGATGTTTCAAGTCCACTTTCAATGCTTGCCAAATTTCAGCCTCTGCTTCCTCCCCCAACTAATCCCTCTGCTCCTTCATATCAACACAAGAAACCTGTCTTAAGGGGTGCAGTGACTCAAGTTATTTTAGAAGGAAGGAACCAGGGAGATACAGAGGCTTACAAAACTCCACTGGGAGTCTTCTCTGTTGTGGTTCACCAACACCCTCCAAATCAACAACACCCAAGTGGTTATGTACAGTGGGGTTATTGACCTTTGGCTTTTCACATCATCAAAGCATTGAAGCAAGCTGTTATGTCTTATGGAATGCAATCTAATTATGTTTTCAGCCTCTTACAAAGAGTGGCAGATGAACATAGGCTTATTCCTCATGATTGGAAAGTATTGTGCCATACTATTTTGGAACCAGGACAGTATCTTCAATTCTGTACCTGGTGGAAAGATGAGGCAGAAACCCAGGATAGGAAAAATAGAGGCCAAAATCCGCCTGTTGCTATAACTGATTAGCTTACTGGCTCAGGGCATGGTTTGGTATTCTAGCTCAACTTTAGTATGATGATATGACCATTGGTCAGACGCGTTTATGTTGTCTCAGAGCATGGGAAAAAGTTGAAAATCCGGGAGAAGCTCAACGTCTTTTACTAAAATAATACAGTCTCAAAATGAACCTTTTGTTGATTTTATCTCTAGACTCAAGGAGGCAATTGATAAGAGTCAGACAACTTGATCTTTGGGATATGTTGTTACAAACTTTGTCTTATGAAAATGCTAACTCAGAATGCCAAAGGACTATATGCCCATTAAAGGCTCGAGGTGCCTTATTAGAGGAACATATCAAGGCTTGTGCAGATATTGGTTTGGAGACCTATAAAGCTAATTTATTGGATGCCTGTTTACAAACTTCATATAAACAAAATGTTACTAAATTTTTTAATTGTGGCAAACTAGGGCATGTGAAAAGGGATTATAAAAAAGAAAAGAAAAAGGGTAAAGATAAAACTAAGCCACTAGGGCTGTGTCCAAAATGTAAAAGAGGAAAACATTGGGCAAATGAATGTTGCTCCAAATTTGATAAAGATGGTTAACCCTTACAACAGCAGGGAAACTGGACAATGGGCCCTCTTCTTTGGGGCCCAGAGATAAACAATACGGGATATCAACAGTCTTCTTTGAACAACCCCATAATCAACCAAAACTAAGGGTGTCAGATATTTTTCATACCATATCAGGAAGCACAGCCTAAGACATCATAGCTATAAAAAACTAGTTTTTGCAACCTGCTTATGGAGTATATAGAATTCATACTAATATTTTTGGCCCCATACCCAAAGACACTGTTGGCTTAATTATAGGGAGAAGTAGCCTTACTAGCAAGGGTGTATTTGTACAATTAGGATTCATTGATAGTAATTATGAAAGCGATATTCTTGTGATGATGTCTAACTCTATACCCTTTCAGATAGTAAGTAAACAGAGGATTGGTCAGTGACTACTGCTACCTTATATAAAAGGCAATAGCATGCCAGGGAAAAGAAAAGGAGGATTTAGAAATACTGATTTTTTGGTATGGTGGCAAACACTTCTGGGACAAAGAACCCAGTTTTCTATAACTATTCAGGGTTTGGTTTTTAAAGGGTTAGCAGACACTGGAGCTGATGTTTCTATTATATCCTCAAAGGAGTGGCCTTGTCAGTGGCCTAAGATACCTGTTTCTGGCACATTTTCAGGAGTAGGAACCATGACTAATGTTCAACAAAGACAAAATATGTTGGCCTGTATTGGGCCAGATGGCCAAAGAGGAAATTTACAACCTTATGTGGCAGACATTGCGATGAACTTGTGGGAGTGTGATCTACTTTCCCAGTGGGGGGCTTCTTTACAGATCCCCACAGTTTCCCAGGAGACAAATACCCTTGCCTTAAATCCAAATTTAGAGTAATGGCCATTGTTCCGAGCTTCACCTTCCCCCTTAAGTGGTTAACAGAACAGCCTATTTGGGTGGAGTAATGGCCTTTAAGAAAAGAGAAGCTTTCAGCTCTTGAAAAAAATAATTCAAGAGTTATTAAAGGAGGACAGAATAGAAGCTTCAATAAGTCCCTGGAATTCCCCAGTATTTGTCCTTAAAAGAAGTCAGGTAAATGGCGATTAATTACAGATTTAAGAAAGATTAATGCTGTTTTTCTGCCAATGGGTGCATTGCAGCCTGGCCTGCCACAACCTAGTATAATTCCCAAAGCCTGGCTTTTAACCATTATTGATTTAAAGAATTGATTTTATAGTTTTCCCCTTCAGCCTCAAGATAGAGAAAAATTTGCTTTTACAATCCCCTCTCTGATAAATCCTGAGATTTGGCTGACCCTGTCAGATAGTGAAAATTATATTTGTATTTGTACATGTCTTGTTTTAAATTGTCTTAGCCCAGCCCAAACCCCACCGCTGGGAGCTGAGCCTGCGCACCCGCCGCGGGTAAGCCCCTGCGCCCCTCTGCCCCGCCTCTGCATTCCCCCGACTAACTTCCTGTTCCAGCCCAGCCCAAACACCACCGCTGGGAGCTGAGCCTGCGCCAGCTGGGTCAGGATCCTTGGCCTGCCTACCCTTTACCCCCCCCTTTTTTTGAACCCCTCCAGCCCATGCTCCAGCACAGAACCCATCAAATAGCCCATTTGGCAACCGTTCTGGTACACGAGCCTACCAGGACTACTCAATCCCAAAGCTCCACCTCCACCTACAGACCACATCCACCAGGATTCACAAAAGCTAGCAGCCAGAGCAACAACACAAGAGTCAGGAACCTCTGTAGAAGAACCACCTTGGAGTCTCCAGACCAAATGCCCATAGACACAGGATAACATCACCAAAGTGCAGAGGTTGCTTCCATACAAAATGATAACAACAAGGAGTAGGAGGCAATCTCAGGACCCGTGCCCACCCAAACCAAATACAGAAGACACTATCATGGAAGAAAATGAGAATTATACAGATGAAACCTCTGAATGGGTAGCATCTGAGGCAGACACACAAGTGCAGAAACTTATAGAGCAAC
>PVJA010016603.1:0-43159 GCA_004027025.1 Myocastor coypus
ATTAAAAAAAAAAAAAGATTACATCAGGGCCAAGCCACCAGACCCTTGAAACATTAGACAGTATTTCAGTAGCATAATACAAGTTATATTCTCTGCATATCCTCTCTGCTAATGGCAGGGGTAAATGTAGGCCACTTACCTAGCTGAGCGCACAAAACTCACCTACTTCCCACAATTGTCAGCCATTCTTCCTCAAGCCACTCCTCCTCTAATGAATAAATACCGGGTTTGGCTCTGGGTTGTGGGTTTCATTCTGTATAGCCATCACCATGGCTAGACTTAGAACCCCTAGGCTCCCTGTTTTATATATATATATATTATATATATATAATATATATATATATATATACATATATACATATATATTTGAATTAAAATGACAACATTTCTTTCAGATTAATATTAGACATTGACCACAGGTCTAGGAAACTCAAAAACTATAAAATGCAATTTATATTCAGGCATGTAATACTCAAACTAAAAAGAGCTCAAATATATATATATATATATATATATATATATATATATATATATATATACATGTTCTGAGAAAAAGGCAAATGGAAGAAGTCTTTATCTATAGAGCAACAAAGATAAGAATTATATTCAGCTTCTCAAAAAACCAGAGAAGCAAGAGAGCTGAATGAAAGAAATATTTAAAATGTTAAGATGCAAAAAGTCATTCCATCAACTTAGAACACTGACCCTGAAAATTTATATTTCAAAAGTGAAGACCCAGGCACAGTGGCATGTGGCTCTTATCTCAGCGTTCAATTGGCTGAGACAGGGGACTGAGCAAACATTAAAACTGCACACACTGGGTAGTGAGTTCAAGGCCAGCTTCACTGCCTATGAGACCCTGCCTCAAGCAAAATAAAACAAAGCAAAGCACAACAAAATAAATCAAAGCAAAACAAAACAACTAAAGTAAAGGAAATAAAAGGCAATTGCCAAACTAATTAAAACTGAAGAGATGCATTGACAATGCACCTATTTTGCTGGAAATGTTAGTAGAAATTTTTACAGATGGGAGAAATGACATGGAGCAGAATTTTAAACTTTACATAGAAAAAGGAGAATCAGAGAAAAAAATTAATTTTTTAATTTTTCTTAAACTTGATTCATCTAACAGGTAAGAGTTTGTTCTATATAATAGCAACAATGTATTATGTTACGTTTGCCTGTGTGTATGTGTGTGTGCATGCATATGTGAGGCCGTATGTTTATGCTTGTGTGTGTGTGTGTGTGTGTGTGTGTGTGTGTGTGTGTAACATCTAGATGACTATTGGTTTGGTGATGATTTTTCAGAAGAGATAACTGGTAACTCCACCTTACTAATCACAATAGTAACTATTCTGCAAAAGAAGCTGCCAAGAGAGTGAGGATGAAGACATAAGCCAGGGGAAAGTATTTGCACAATACATTAGTACAGGGTTGCTGCCCAAATTAGGCAGAGAGCTCTTAAAACTCAATCATGAGAATATAAACAACCTGATATAAAACAAATTAGCCAAACATCACTGAAGATACCTTGTTAAGTAAGATACAGAATGCAAAACAGCATGTAGGAGATGCTCCTCATGTCAGTAGGGAAATAAAAATAACATCAACAGTAAGATGTCACTACATCCAGAGTGGCCAAAGCCATGAGGACTGATAGTGACAAATGCTAATAAGAGTGCAGAACAATAGTAACACATTCGTTACTGGAAGGCAAAATTCCACTGTCAGAGTATAAAGTGGCACAGCCATTGGGGAAAATAGGTTAGCAATTACTGACAAAACTAAACATACCTTCACCACATAATACAGCAATTGAACTTGATATTTACCCAGAGGAGCTTAAAACATAATGTCAAAATGAAACTTGGCACATAAGTTTTCATAGTAGCTTTATTCATAACTACCAGAATTTGAAAGCAATATATCCTTCAGTGAGAGAAAGGATAAATGGTAGTGCATGAGGCCATGGAATATTACACAGTGCTAAAAAGAACCGGAAGAAACTTAAGTGCATATTTCTAAGTATAAAAGGCCAACGTATAAATGCTGTACACTATATTATTATAATTATATCAAATTCTAGGAAAGAAAAGCTATGAAAAAAATAAAAAGGTCAGTGGTTGCCAGCATTGGGGGATACGGGAGATGAATGGGCAGAGCACACAGAATCTTTAGGGCAGTGAAATGATTTTATAAAATACCTCAGTGGTAGATTTATGTCCTCAGACATCTTTCAGTACATATAGAGAACATACAATTAGTGAGTGCTAATGTACTTTATTAACACTGGGTGACAATAATGTGTCAAGGTTACCTCATCAGTCAAAATAAATGTACCACTCTTGTAGATGATGTTGAAAATAGAGAAAGCTACGCACACTCTAGGTCGAAAGTATATGATGAATCTTTATACTTTCTTTTCAATTCATTTCACAATCCTATGTCTGTTCTAAAAAAAAAAACCAACCATTTCTTTCAAAATGTTCTTGAGTTAGTGATACTCATTTGTTTAAGAAATATGAGAGAGTCTGCCCCTTCTAGCCAAGGATACAAAAAATTGATAGGTGCATGGGAGATAATCCAGTGCCTCTGATGACCACAGTTACCAAGTGGGTTCAGCCCCACCACAGCATTCATGCTCCTTGAGATTTGTGCAGGGAGCTCTTCTAGGCCAGAAAAGAAGCCAAAAACATCACTGAGAAATGGAGACATGCACAATAAAATACACCTCCCAAAGTGTGTCAACGGTTGGCCTGCAGGTCAATAACAGATTAAGGTCTGGAAGGAACCTCGGGCTTAGGAGACCTGCCAATGCACGTTATGTTTCCCTGTTCATCCCAAGTTGTATTCAATGAGGATAGAAGAACAGACACAAGCTACAGACATTTCGAGTTAAACAAACAAACAAACAAACAGTGAATGAATAGACACAGACAGAACACGACACAGGCTGGGACAGACTTACAGAGCATGCTCAGGGTTAGACAGGAACTGGTCTACTGCAGAAGAGCAGGAGGAAGCTGGAGACAGAGGAACAGCCACTTTTAGTTGAAACAGAAAACAGCCACAGATGAGGAAGAGCCAAGCAAAAGTTGGGGGGAGAAAGGAAAGAAAACACTGATATTATTAGATGACTCAGGCTTATGCGAGTATTCTAGCATTCTTAAAGTACTCCTAGGGAAGCATAAAGAAGGAACATAGTTATTGCATGACATGGTTATCTTAAATTTATGTCTAAAAGCCCGTTTTGTAGTAATATCTCCCGAGTTTTGCAGCAACTTGGAACATGCATGGGAGGTTACTGTTTTAATTCACTACCTAAGGAGACTGGCCCCACTTTCCTCTTTATTCCCTAACCTCCTGTGATATGTCCATGTTGAAGAATCTTTGAAAATACAGTTGGGTACAATGACATTTCCTGCATACTCTCATTTCTGGCCACCTCAGGATGCTATTCCTGGTCTCTCCTGAGTAAACATAACACTTTCTGCTTCCATCATTCATTTGACAATATGAATTGCCCTATGACAGCCTTTGCTGTGGCTTGTTAAATAGAACCATGTGAACATTTAAATAGCACGTTGCCAGGTAAATTACAACTTCCTTGGGGAAAGGAGCCGTGATTGGTGCAGCTAGCACAGGTGGGCATCGCCCTGGCCATTAGCTGAGCAGTGCCAGCTGAGAGCCAGATAGGCCAAATTCTAATCTGCATTCCCCTCATTCCTTAGTGGCCTTGCCACCTCAGACTTACCTTTCTTCAGTGTCCATGCCTAGGACACAGACAGAGTCACATCCCTTCTCCTTTTGACTTACACTGAGTAGCAAATGACCTAATGAGCAGCACATGCACTGTGTTTGTGGATATCAACTGGGGTTATTTATTGAGACTCTCACCAGGTAACATGGTGATCTGGACCCTTTATTTTCATCTTTCTGGTCTTTTGTAAGCCTTACCATAGACTTGGTACTTTTAACTAACAAAACTGTCTAAAGGTTGCCATCTGAATACTATTTTTCAGCTTTAGCAATCCAGTTGGAAATTGCAGAAATTCAGAAACTTTGAGACATTCTAGAGAACTGGTTAAGGATGTAGCTATCTGAATATGTGTTGTCATAAAACGCTTTTCTGGAACTCAGACTTCAAGGGAATAAGGACCCACATACATATTAGAAGATCTGAATTTTAGTGAAGAACAGTTTGCTGCAACTGTAGCATTGTTTCAGATTTCCTTCAACTCAATATGTTGAGTATTTGTAGGGGACCAGGATTATTCGTAGGATAACATTATCATCAGTGATTACAAATCATTAGCACTTAACAACTATATATTGCTTTATTGGAGTTTAGTAATAATTTAGATTTTATTAATATTTACATGCTTATTAATGTATTGCCTTTTACACTTAATGATATTCTTTTCCTCATGGATAACCTTAAAAGAATCCAATGACTAAACTTTTTAGTACTGAATAAATTGTGCCAAAGAGGCTTCTTTGTGAATATTTTAGAAGTGCATGTATTGCTGCTAAATATATTTCCCAATGCCTTTAGAAGTGGGAGGTGTCCTTATAATGCCATGCCTTAAGTGGTATAATGAAATTCAAGCATTGCTGTAATATAAAAATTTAGATACTCAGAAACAATACAATTGTGTAATACATCAAATGTCAATCTCCTTGAACCAACAGTAAAGTTTCCGGTGGTCTTTGGCTATTTGCTTGTTGACAGGCTAGATCGATCATATAAAACCAAGCAACATGAGCCTACATTTTCACATACAGAGATTGCCACTAAACTGGTACTGCAAAGCCTAATCTTACAAAGCCAGTGGAACCATTATTTTATTTTTTCTGGCTACACACAGCTTGGTTACATGTCTCCTCCCTTGCCTCATCAATGAAAAAAAGTTTGTATGGCCACTAACCCATACTAACCAGTCAATCTTACCTCTCTTAAATTCAGACTTGTTTGTCATAAGCCAGATCCTAGCCTTTCAGCCCATGATACAGCTGAGCCAGGTCACAGACTTTGTGAGTGGTGTAAGTGGCAGTTGGCTTGACTCTTTGGATGGTGATGTGACATGGTACAGGACTGCCTGGTGGTCAGTTAGTTAACTGCCTGGCAGTAGGTGTTATAAAACTCAAAGCCGAAAGGAGGGAGATTGCGATACAGACAGAGGGAGGAGGCCAAGCAAGAGCAGGAATCCTAACATTTGAAGCTCGTGCCTAGCTTCAAGCACCTAGGTGGCTCCTGGACCTGCTTTGACATTCTAACACCTCTGACTGTTCTTATTAGTTCAATGCTGTTAATCCTGAGATGAACTCTTTGCTACTTAAAAGGGCCTTCTACACAAATGCTGAATGAGCCTGTTTGTTTGCCATATCCCCAAAGAGAGAGATATTCCTAGTCACCCTCAAAAGGTCTCTGCTATGGTGATGTGAGATCACTGCACCCTCTCAGACTGAGAACTGTCTCCCAGACAACAATTGGAGAATGAGTTTCAGAGCTATTTCTAAACAGAATTTATTGTCATCATTAGAGGCAGACGCTATCTGCTTATGCTAGCGCAGGAGTCCCTTCTACAAAGCGCACTTAGTTTATGTTGCCACATATGTCAAGGACAATACTAAGTTTCTTAAGAGTGATTTTCATTATTTTTGCAGCAACCTAATCATAAAACACAAATAGATATACTGCCTAGCAATAGAGTTTCTTTGAATCCACAGCCTTGAGCCCCTATGCAAAATGAACTAAAGCTGGGTTAAGTGAAATGGCATGGCAATGTGCAGATATAATTACTCTTTTATTAGCAAACTAAAATGTTACCTTTTTTAGTCATCAGCTGATTTTAATGCTCTACCATTATGCTCTTATCAGTTTTCTACAAACATCTCTCTGAGAGCACTTTGCTTAAAGGATACTTGTTATTTTCTTTGACTCAAATAACTCCCTAATGTTCTGATCTGAGCACACCAGCTAAGCCATCAACTATATCCTGGCTCTTCACCCAAACACTCCTCTACTCCAGGCACCTCTGCTTGGCCCTAGTGGCAGGCTGAGCTCTGGCAGGCTCTGCAGCCAGCTCTGCTAGGAGGGGAGACTGTTGGAAGGCTGTTGGCTGCTTTTGGTGAATCTCCTTCTGCAACATAAACAATAAGCTCCTGCAGGATGCTGGTAGGAGCTGTTTGTTTGGTCAGGGCTTTTTTCCACAAGGCTGGGTCGTCAGCAGTTGGCTGGTTACAAATGCAGTCCTAAGACCAAATGGTTGGAATCCAATTATCCCAGCTTCCTGTCTGCAGAGCCCTGCCAGGGAGGAACAGTCATGTTTGCCTGCCTACTCAGGCTCTCAGGACTCGCACTGTATCACTTGGAGAAAACTGACAAACAACAGATCCTCACATTTTTTGATGGAGAAGCAATGCAGTGTGGAAAGAGGACTCACCAGTCAAGAATTAAAAAATCTCCATCCTGAGCCCACATTCTGCCTCTTGTGGCTCAGTGACTCTTTCCTTTTATGAGCTTCCATTTCTCATTCTTTAGAGGGAGGTGTTATCAAACCTAGGCTAATGAGAAGACATATGCAAGAGAGCTTAAGAAAATATAGAGATGGTGACGATGATGGTAATGTTAACAACAATGATAGCTGTCTCTTTGTTGAGTGCCTATCCCGACCAGGACCCTGTACTAAGTGTTTGATGTGCACCACCTCATTTAATATACGTATCTCTTGAAGATCTGCCGAACATTTAATGATGATACTAAGGACAGCTAAATTGCTCAAATATTATCCCTCCCCTTGCAGCATTTTATGCATCATAATGTATGCAAACTTTATATGGAACAAGCACTATTACTGTTGGTACTAGATACCCAAAGGAAATCATATATAGACGTTAGATAAATTGATTGAGATCATGCTACTAGAAAGAGGCCACAAAAATACAAAGGTTCTGACACTAGAACTGGAAGAGATGCCAGATTTTTTCCAGCATCAATAGACTTTTCCTATGAGAGCCTGGAAGTAAATGTTTGGGGCTCTAGAACCACAAGTAGCTACTCTTACATTTACCTGGAGGGTTTTTTTTAATTTACTTTGGTTTGTTTGACATTTTTTTTTGTCACTGTTACTTGTTTTCATAATTCTTTTAAATGCAAAAATTATCTGTAACTCAAAGGGCTTCCTCTACAGATGTGTAGTCTCTCAGAATCACTCAAGAATAATTTCATGGGCTGGCCAGAATCACTCAAGAATAATTTCATGGTTTAGCTCAGCAGACTAAAGCACCTGCTTAGGCAGGTGCTGGGACCAGGGTTCAATCCCTGACATACACCGCCCACCCTGCCCCTGGGCCTTGCTGAGACAGCCACTGAATCTGGGTGTGGTGGCTCCTGCCTATAATCGTCAGGGCTTGGGAGGCTGAAAACAGGAGGATCACTACAAATCTGATCTGTGTAGTAAGACTCTGTTGACCCTATACTAAATACATAAAAAAGAGAGAATAATTTGAGCTTTGTAGATAAAGAAGCCAAAGATTGAGGTCATTTAGTAAGTGTCAAAGTGAAGATTCTAATTGAGTTCATTAACTTTCAGAAACTGTATCAACCCATGCCACCCTATCTCCATATTTTCTGTTAAAAGACAAGACATTAAAATTGATTCAGGGAGGCTGAACTTGTCACACTGAATTTCCAGTAGATCATGTTTATTCCTTTTGAAATAGACTTGGGGGTAAGACAGCAAGCTGAGAGCTAACTGTCCCAGTGCCTAGAATAGTGCCTGATACAGAACAGGCAGGTAGTAAGTATATCTCCATTAGGTAAAGTAATTCTGAACTCTGGTTGGATTGTCATTTTTAAAGATCTCAGTCATTTCCTGACTCTCTTGGACTTCATATTTAAGTTAGTGAATGAAAATAATAACAAATTCCTTATCTAGCTCATAGAGAACACATAGAATACTATAATATAATTTTTATAAAGCGTTTTGGAGGGAAGAAACATGTTATGTGATGAGACATCTTTATTTTTTATTTTATTTTTATTTTTTGTCTTTTTGAGACAAGGTCTCACTGTGCAGTTCAGGCTGGCCTTGAGCTCACTTTTGTAGCCCAAGTTGGTCTCGAACTCGCACTGATCCTCCTGCGTCAGCCTCCTGAGTGCTGGGATTACAGGCGTGCACCACCATGCCAGGCTGATGAGACATCTTTAGAATAGAAACCACTCTTTGGACCAAAAGTTCACTGGAAGGATATGCTTACAAGTATGTAGTGAATATATCACTAACCAAATGCAGGGCAATAGGAGTGCATTATAATTTTGTCATTACCATTTTTGGATCCAACAACATAATCTCAGGTTAAAACAGAAATGTTATTTTTTTTTAACTTTGAATTTTTACTTTAGATAATAAAATTCTTGGAAATGCTTTTAAGCTTTGTACATCTGTCCAGATTTTAAGGGAAATCAGGAAATAAATGGAATATATATTCCCATATAGCTATAGCAATCTATCTATATCTATACCTATATCTCCAATCATCAGGCTCTCAAAGTTTTTTTCTTTAAATGTATTTAGTACAGGGTCTATAGGGTTTCACTACACAGATCAGACTCATAGTGATTCTCCTGTTGTCAGCCTACCCCAGGGGTGGGGCTGGCAAAGCACTCCCGAGATTGAACCTTGGTCCCTGCACCTGCCTAAGCAGGCACTTCAGTCTGCTGAGCTATCTGGCCGGCCATTTCCCAAAGTGTTTTATTATGCCTTAAATGGTAGCACTACAGTAATATCATTTTGTGTAATTTATTCCTTTTCCTTTTTTTGCAGAAGCAGGAATTGAACTCAGGACCTTGAACTTTGCCAGGCAGGCACTTGTGCCCCTGAACTATCGCCCTGGCCTTTACTCCTCATTTGGAAAGGAGAAAGATATAAATTTCTGGCATCAGTGACCAGTACCAGGTCCCCAGGCACCTGTGTCAGTGTGATATGCTGTTATATCCCAAGGAGTATGGGTAACCACACAATGCAAAAGCACAGTCTTCCAAGTTATCTTTAGTTCCAAGGTTAGGCCTGCACAGGCTGCCATAAGAAGCCCTTAGTATTATCATGCATCATCTAGCATAAAGCCTATGGTACACAGTGGGTATTTGGAAAATATTATGTAGAAAAGATGAACATAGGGATTATATTGATAATTATTTCTTACTTTTTAAAGATGGTTAGTAAAGCTATTTCATTTCTGCTATTCCCTGAAATAGTCTATCTACATGGAATTGTGTGCTAGATGAACAGATTTTACCTGGTTCTGTTTGTTGTTGTGTTGGTGTTGGTCAGTTTATGTCCAGATAGCTAATTTGAATGTTTCTCTTTAGTATGCAAGCAAGCATGTGAGCAAGCATGGAGATTATAGTTGTCATCCCAGGAAATCAAGGCATATGGAATATTTTTTAAGCAGTTCAAAATCACTAGACTTAATTTCATGGACATTAAAGTCCATGCACTAGGCCTTGGTTTTCCCTCCTATGTGGTAGGAGAAATACTTGGTTAGTGAGTTGCAGCAGAGCAGGAAGAAGTCACAGATATCCCCCTTTGAGCCAGGAAAGAGCTTGGGACATGGCCCTACTTTAGTTATTCCACCTGAACTGGGCACTGTGCTGTAGGTACAGAAGTTATAATCAGTGAAAAGCTGGAATCACTTGAAGTGTTTGAGTTGAGTTATAGAAAAATGGAAAATTTTAAAGGAGAATACTGCCTTACTTATTCTTCTTAGTATCTATTGTAGTTTGTATATGTGTACTTTTAAAAATAAATTAACTTGATGAGGATTAGGGGAAAAGGAAGGAGATCGAAGCAGAAGAAAGATATGCTATGTAGAGGAACCCAATAACCTCAATAAGTGTAAACAGTAGATTCCATAAATGTGAGTTAAGGTTAATAATATCAGCAAGAATTAAGACCGGAAAAGGAGAAGGAGAAGGGTGGCAGTGAGGAAGTGAGGGGATTTTATTTTTCTAATTTAATTAAGTTAGTTGGTACAGTTTAGATACATACATTGATCACATTCACCATAAGGAATTTGTACCTGTACATGATATACCTTGACTTGTCTTTTTCCTTTTCCCCTCCCATTTCCCTTCCCTTCCTTCAGGCCTCTTCATGAAGGGGATTTTGGAAAGAAAGAAGTCTTGTGAGCCAAGATGACTGTAAACTGTATATGCCCCAAACACATGCTAATAAAAGTTTTAAAAATGTGACCTGACGGTGTGGGAGACATACAAGCAAAAGAGGCAGAAAGTAGTAGAAATTACCATAGTATGAAATGATGAGGCATAGATTCTTGGAAAACACAGAAATCAGAGATGCCATCCCACTTGGAATATCAGACAAACAAAGCACCACTAGAAATAATGTTCTGAATTTGTTATTCAGTCTCAAACATTTTAGAATGTAGCGTCTTAATTAATTTCACTGGACTTAACACTCTTTGCCTCTCATTTTCATTTGGTGGCCATATCTTTCATCCCCATTAAGATGGAAACCATTAAAGGTCATTGACCAAAATGTATTTATGTGTCTTGCCTCTAACAGCACAAACTTAGTTGTAAGATGAATGAATAGCATTTGGTTTGGTTGTGGGTATTCATTTCATGGGAAATTTGAGACCAAGATGATCAAGCCTCTTAACAGACTCTACGAAGTAGATAAGTGGCAAAATACAAGGTAAAATCAGAATTCATATTTTTCATATTTCAGATCACCACAGTGAAACTATCAGCTGTTGCAGAAAACTTTTAGTAACAAAGAAATGCTGGAAATCAAGGAATAAATAGACTACTTAGTATGGAGAGGGCCACTGTTAGATGAAACTTCCAGAATGATGTTGGTCCTGTAACTTTACAAGCCCAAAATTTCCAGAAGGTTCTGTGTTGATGAAAGGAGGTACTGTGATAGGCAAATGTTGATAAGATTGCTCTTTCCTGGCTCGTTTCACTGACTCATACTCCCCTGACCAACTGCCCACTTTCTGTTCAGCCAGAACAAGAGGTCTCCACAGAACTGATAGCTCAAATCAGCCAGCCAGCAGGTTTACACTAGAGATGATGAAACCCTGGCTGAGTTCCCTTTCATAAAGTCTTAGTAATTGATGAGTCACAGTCCCTATGGCAAATTCCTGAATCTGGTGAAGAGGGATTGCTATATGGCTTTGGAAAAAGAGTGTGGGGTGGGAGGGGGCAGTGGTTTCTGGCCAAGAATTTCATCATGAAGCTGTGGCATATAGACCCATTTGCACCTTCTTGCCAAGAAGATCATATACTGATGACTGTCATGCTAACTCAGGGAACCAAAAATGGAGTGAAATGATGCAATTGTGATGTTATTCAATATTAAGATTCTACTGAAATTAAATGATCTTCCCTCACCAAGTCTTTAAAAATATAGGTATGCCTTATGTTTCATCCAAAGGTCTAGATCAATTTCAATGACTGTACATCTAAGCTATCAAGAGTCCTAGATTCTAAAGCATCTCGAAATTTCAGGAACATGTCTTCAAGGGGTGATGCTATTGATTCTGTTGCCCATCTTTCAGGCACATGGAAAAGTAAAGGACGGCGTCTCCAAAGTAGGCAGACCTAGGTTTCTGTCCTGCTTCTGCTGTTTATCATCATTTGTCTTGCCTTGACTTAGAAGCTCGGTTTCCTTAAATCTCAGTTTACTTTAATTTCCATGAAAGAAGAATTATAAAAAATAATAAGAATATTAATAAAAACTATCACCTGCCTAAAAGTATTCCAATGATCTAAATAATTATATTTAAATTAAATAACATCAAGGTTTCCCCCTCTACTTTTTTCAAGAAACCAAAGCTCAAGAGAAATTGATTAAGCTGCTCAACAACCTGACTAACAAACTGAAAAGTGGAAATGCAATCCAGTGGATAGTTTTTTGAGAATAATATGTTACTGTTCTTCAATGACCAACAAAATCACATCTGTTCACCCTCCTCTCATGGAGGAGTGAGACTGATATTTATGAGACACAGGAATCGAAGTTTCAAGCAAGGTTTTTGTTTTTTTTTTTCAGATCTCTATAAAAAGACACCACATGACAGCTAGACTTCATCTTCTGTCTATGCTTATTATGTG
This sequence comes from Myocastor coypus, assembly GCA_004027025.1. NCBI lineage: Eukaryota > Metazoa > Chordata > Mammalia > Rodentia > Myocastoridae > Myocastor > Myocastor coypus. The sequence goes on from PVJA010016603.1 coordinate 12,146, forward strand.
CATCTTCCTTCTGAGACTCTGTAGCCCGGTCCTGTACCATCTCTGTCTTCTCCTGAGTAGACTCTCTATGTGCCCCTTGTGTGATTAGACACCTGGCATAGAGAGAGTCTCCGAGTACAAGTCCCCTTACTTGCTGCTCCTGGTATCTCTATACCCCTGACACAAGACTGTATGTACAAGCTGTTTATGAATTCCAAATGTCATGAAATTGAAAGTAATAATAGTAACAGCTGCACTTCAGTGGAAGCTTACTCTATGCCAAAGACGGTGTGCCACTCTTTAGCTGCTTTCACCCACCGAAATCTCACAGCAGCAGTCTGGAAATGTGCTACCAGTGTCCTTCAAAGAGTCAAGCCACTTGCCTGCAGTCACACTCTCTGGGACCAGGATAGCCCAGATCTCAACTCTTGTCTCTCCAATGCTACAGCCCAAGTTTTTCACCAAAGCAAGTTTCTCAATTTATGGATTCTGAAATGTAAGGGATAATAAAGTAGGGATAGACATTCCCAGTCATGTGGCAAACAAATAAAGATACTAGGGGAAATTAGGCATTTTATGATTATTTTTGAGCACCCACAGTTTTTTCTTTTTCTTTTTTTTTCTTTTTTTTCTTTTTAATATATTTGGTACAGAGACTCACTATGCAGCTTTCATTCACAGTGATCATCCTGTTTTCAGCCTCCCCCGTGCTGGGATTACAGACATGCACTACCACACCCTAACTCAGTGGCTGGCTTGGAATGCCCAAGGGGAGGGCCTTTGCTGAATGTGGTGCCGGGGATGGAACCCTGGGCTCTGTGTTTACCAAAGCAGGCGTTTAGTCTGCCGAGCTATATCTCCTGCCCTTCAACATCCTCATTTTTGTCCCACTGAGTCTCCCTGTCTTCTTTCTATATCCATGGCCTGGTGAACCTTCTGTCTACTACATTCTGCCTCAAAAAATGCCATTATTGTACTTGCTTCAGCAGCACATATGCCAAGAAAAGTGCCATTACTGGTGAAGTGGTGGACAATGTCCTCTAGTAATCCCCACAGTTTGATTCATCTTTGCATTCTATAATTACAAAAATTGAAACTGAATTTATTTTTTCAATGGCCAGACATGAACCAAACAAAGAAAATGAACTTCAATAAGCCAGTAAAGTAATGGCATTTGAAAACTCTAATCCTTTTGCTGCTTGCAAGAAATATGATAAACATCTTGATTTTATTCAAAACTGTACCAGAGAGATTTTTACTCTTATCAGAAAGCTCCAGCTTTTGCAGCGGGTGGAGTATTAAATAGCAGAGCAGTAGCAAGTTTCAGGGCTGAAAAAAAGCAAGTGGGATAATGCACTGCATACACAATAAACAATGAAGAGCTCGGAATTCTTCTGCACAAGTAAATTCAATGAATCTACTGAGTAGCTTCAGTACACAAAAACCTCGGTTAGACACTAGAAGAAAAAGGCAAGCGATGTGAAGTTGTTGCTGTCCTCCTGGAGCTCAGAGTCTGCTAGGAGAGCTGGGAAAGGGGATCATTAATGAACCCCACTGGAAAGGATGCCAAAATGTCAGGGAACAGATGAAGCCAGCGCACCATGATGGGAGTAGCTCAGGGCAAGTCAGTGAGCCGTGGAGCATGGATGAATTGTGCTTGCTTTGTAGAGAGAAAGAGAAATAACGGAATGTAAAACTATAGACACAAAACCCAAAACAAATGTCCTTGAATTTGGTTGTCAATGAGGAATCCTTGAGGGTTTAGATGGGACAGTGGTGCAGTCACAGCTGCGTGTTAGAACACAATGCCCCAGCCAGCGGAAAGATTAAGTCAGTGTAGGAGGATAGTAACAGCAGGGATAGAAAGAAGGACATTTCACGGGGGGGGGGGGGGGGGGGGATTGGTTACATAACCAGATGAGTTTCCCCTTATGTATGATAAAACACATAGTTTTAAAAGGAAACCATGTTTCGTTCAGTTAAGAATCTGTTTCTTTTATTGCTTTTCAATCAGATACTATTTGGAATTAACTAACCTAGAATTAGTGAAGAATCACTGTATGAATACATCAGCATTTTTTTCATTTAAAGTAGTAAAAAAAAAAACCACATTAGAAAGTAAACCCAATTTCACTGAACAAAATTAGAGAGTTCAACAATGGTTGATCCAATGCATGTTGTCTGCAAATTAGTCATTCAGATCACCAGATAGAAGCATGAAAAATTGATTCAAAAAGTATAAAGAATTAAAAAGAGGAGAGAGAAAAAAATTGAGCCTTAGCCACTCCTTTCAATAGACCAGCAGAAATCAACAGTACAATTATCCAAGCCATCTTGTGTGTAAATATATGCATTTCTTTTTCCCTTTGTTCTTCCTTTCTTTCCTCCTTTCTCTCAACTGAGCAATTCCTTCTCTTTGAGCAGTTTCTTTCCCTTTCACAGTGTCTACTGCACCTTGTGTTTGTTCATAGAAAACCAGAACTACGTGGAGACAAGATGAGACGAGATCCGCTTGAAGATGGCGCTTCTGCGCAGAGCAGAGCAGCCCAGGCCAGATGAGAACCCTCAGTAGATGCTGGAAGAGAGGAGGGACTGACTCAGCAAGACTGAGTTCCATCTCCAGCTTCAGATGGTGTCTGCGTCCTTGGGCAACTGCATCCCAGCAGCTTCTGGGATGCTCAGCTGAGTTTCTTTGTGTGCATGAAGGGAAAATGATACTTACCTTACAGGGAGAGATGGTGCCACATGTAAAATGCTTCCCTCAAAGCCTGGCTTATGGTAAGTAGCAGGTGAATGTCATCTAATATCACTTTTACTACTTCTCTGATCTCACCTCCTGCCCCTCCTCCCACATCCACACACAACAGACAACCCCACTGCCAGAGCACTAGCATTTGCTATCCCTTTCGTCTAAGCAACAGCATCTTCTAGATCAGCACTGGCAAGCTATGGCATGCATGCTGCAGTGGGCTGTGTGTGTTACTGAATATTCTAAAAGGTTCACCATTGTTGTTCTAGATCAAATATATAACCAACTCCTGCTTCCAGTCCCAGGCTTGCCTCTTCCTTTAGGCCTTCCTTAGTGATGCCCAGCAATAGTACACTATAACCTCCTCACTAATATCCACTTTCATTTTATTTTATTTATTTATTTTTTAATGTATTTGGTACAGAGTCTCACTAGGCTGCTGCTGCTGGGACTCACAGTGACTGTGCTGTTTTCATCTTCCCCAGTGCTGAGATTACAGACATGCACCACCATGCCTGGTCTCTGTGGCGGGCTCAGTGCACCCTAGGGGTGGGGCTGCCACGACTTCTGTTGCCAGAGATTGAATCCTAGTCTCTGCGCTTGCCTAAGCAGGTAGTTAGTCTACTGAGCTGTCTCGCTGGCCCTTCTGCTTTTTATTTATGTTCTCCACAATCTATGTCTGTATGTAGCTTGCCTAATTCATTACACTCATCTCCTCACTTATAGTCTAGATTTTTAGAAACGTCAGAAACTTGGTGATTAATAGGCTTCTAGTAATGAATCTTGGTACATAGTATATTCTAGTGACATATTTTTCTGAACACTACTGTGCTGTTGAGATACTTAAATCATACAACCAATAGAAACACAAATGCTAATCTTTCCCTGCTGAATAAGTCTACAGATGGAAGTGAAGATAATTTGGAAACAAAGATCAAAGATGGTGTTGTAAGATAGGTTAGTCAAAAGATTGCCTCTGCAGGAGGTTTCTGGAGTGTAGTCCTCTGCCTGCACAGGGAAGTTGCTTCCCTACTGGTAGAGGTTCAGGTTTAGGAAGGGAGATTTAGGACATAGGTACTTTCTATATGGAAAAACAGGTTTTTTTTTTAAGTCAGAGCATGAGGAAAGGCTTGTCACCTGAAAGAGTAGCTAACAGTAGTATAATGGACACTGAAGAAACTAAAGGATGGGTGTGTGCAAAATGGCAGTACCACAGACCTTCAGAGGAGACTCACTAGCTCAGGGTGTTTAGGGCTTTAGGATTCCAGGAAGGTCCCTTCCAGTGCATGGACTGTCATAGGCAAAGTGAGAAATCCAGACCTACTTTTCCTGTCCTGTTTCAACATCTTATTTAATGGGGTTCTGGAAATTTGTGTATAAAGAAAGAGTTCTTATTTGGGAACATATTTATTTCCTATTCCCTAGATTTATATGTAAAAACACAGAGGCTTCACGAGTTAATAAAAAGCTAGGACTTTCATTTGTCTGTTGGCAGGAAGCATTCTGCTGCCATACACCTAGGAGAGTGCCCTGAAATTCAGTGGACACATGCCCTCGCTGTAAAGGCACTCCCAAATCACTCATCATATTGAAGAAAAGGAATGGAGAAGGAAGGCAAGGGAAGGGAAGAAAAAAGAAAAGGAAAGAATTGAGTTTGTGGCAAGGAGGAACCTGCATAATAACCTCAGGTGAAGTCCTCCAGGTAGATAATCACCACACTATCATGAGCGGCTCCCTATCCTTTTGTGTCCTGAAGCAGCTGGACAAGATTCCAATCCTCTTCTCAGGAGATGACCAATTCAGAGAGATCTGTCCTTGTCCTTGAAACCTTGACAAAGACCACAGAGAACTGACTAGATAGGCAGAATCACATCATCCAGGGGCGCTGAGCCTCTGGCTTTACTCGAGAAGCAGTTAACATTGAGAATGACCAGCACTGCTTCAAATGAAGGCAGCATCTGAGGGACACGCGAGGCTCTTACGGTGACAAAGGGACTCCACAGGTCTGAGGCCTAGGCGTCAACTTTGGCATTTTGGTGCTTATTCATAAAAAAGTTATTAGTTCTAGGACTAAAGAATTCCCTTCATATATAATTTACATAAACATGAATGGAATGCATTCATATCAACATGTTTATCAATAAATATAATTTATTAGTAAAAATATCCGTGTAGGCTTCTGTTTTTCTAAGAACACATTCTTGGAAGCTTCATCAAAAAGAAGATAATCTTAAAGTCAAAGGTGCTTTCATCAGAAATAAATTTAGAGCCAAGAATCCTCATATCTTCAAATCTTAAGATTTTCAAATAAATCATAGCTATAACAAACAATCCCATAAAACCAAAGATACGGCCATCATCATAATTAATAATCCTTTTAAATTATAGAATTAATGCCTATGGACTACACACTGGACACACATGAGCTACAAATGTTGCATGTACAAGAGGAGGATCAGTGCTTCAAAACTGTATCAATGGCCCCATTCATAATTCTATTTTGTTAAAAATGTAAACACAGTTAGTCTTGACCATAATCAACTGTAATTACATAGACTGTACAGGCAGGAGAGAGGTCAGGAATTATCTGGCTCAATACCTTAGGCGACACTATGCAACATGCTGGTCAATGTTTGAGTTTTTCATAGGATTTACCCACACGTAAATTGGATGTACATGACAGGAGTGGTTTTGGTGCCTCATTTTTTACCCCCATGCATATTTTTGTTCATCAAATTGACATTTGGAATTAGCTCATCTGACCTTGAAGTTACTGAAAATCAGGCTAAATCTTAACAAAATTAACCTATACTCTCCATCTATCCATCCACCCACTGATTGAAAAACAAAATCCTTTTAAGTGAGAGTATTTGTGATATATGAATTCAAGCAATCAGATGAAAAGGGGAAGACAGTGGAAGTACTGAGACCCAGAGGCTGCCCCTCAGGGTTATTTTAACACAGCAAGCTTATTCTCTAAATTCCCTTTCTCATAGTGAATATATCCTTAGCCCTTGGGAACTTAGGCACATCCAAAATAATTCAAAATATCCAGGGTAATAAACATATGCAATATCGTTTGATAATGTGTAGAACATTTCCACAAAAAAACATGTTTCTGTGACAGCCTTTGGAATTAGGCAGATAAGTTCACTGAGCCAACTATCATTAGTTCATTTTACCTAGTAAGTCAGTCGCTCGGGGCACACATGGCTATGATGGACCCTCCTGATCAGTATGTTCGTGGAAGGGGTGACTGGGCTGGACCCGCAGCCATAGCAGGTTCCTAGAGTCTTGTCACTAGGTCCACAGCTGTGGGTCTCAGAAGCTTGTAGCTCTTTTCTTTCTATTACAAGAGAACCATACTCAAAATGATGCTTGCTCCAAATGGTGCTTGTTGAGGTCGGATGGTGGGGAAGCAAGGATTTAAAAAGCCAAGGGAAACTGGTCCAGCTGCAGAGCCAGCATGTGTGGTAGGACTTAAATAAAACTCACTTCACATCTGACAAGAATAGATTTCCAGCTGACAGCGCTCCACCAGTTAGTCAGGGCCTCAGCCTCTGTGAGGAGCCTTTCAGGCTGGATGGTATTTCTCCACAGCACTCAGGAGTTCTAAATCACAGTTCTGTTTTGGAGTCTTTTTCCCATCCCTAAAGCATAATTTCCTTCTCCACAGAGTCAATCTTTCCTAAGACAAATAATTCTTTCTTTGTTCCAAAGTTTCTTTCCTATCAAATTTCATTGCAGAACTAAAGTAAACATAGTGGAAATGATAAACGACACTACTTGAGCAGCAAGAGGAACCAGAGTATGATAAATAATCCTGAGACGCTATCAGACCACTGTCAAGATGAGCATTGAAATCTCAAGCAGCCCTAGGAAGTGGCATTTTCCTCCTCGGAACTTCTGCCTTACAGGAGTTAGCAAGAACCATGCACTCGGCTTTGAGTGAAGGCCTTCCGGGTTTCAACGGGAAGAACAAAGCTCACAAGGTCAGGGGTCTGAAAAGCCCGATGGAAGAGAGCAGTTCCTTGGAAACAAAGCCCAAAGGCAGTCAGGCCGTGGCTTTTCGAGGTAGCAGATGACTGTAGCAGCATCCTGTTATCCTTGAAATAGAAAGAAATCTTAGAGACCCTTAGTCCAAACTTCAGTTGGCAGACTTAGAGGGTAAGATCCAGAGATGGAAGGATATTATTCAAGGTCTTACAGCAAGTTAGAAGCAGAGCCAGGGCCAGAATCTTGGTCCTCTCACTTCAAATCATTGTTTTCTGCTCCCAGTACTGCTGGGCTGTGAGCTTGCCCACTTGGAGGACTGCAGAGATGCTGAGGTCACACAGAGTTAACTTCAATAGTCCTCTCCTGTAGGAGCAAGAATGCCAGGGTCAGGGGCTTTCAGATTCACCATAAGCTCATGGAAAAGATTCCAAAGCCTTTAAGAAATCTCTACAAAGCTGCTAGCCTTGCTCGAGGCTTTTGGAAGACATCCTGTTCCAGCCACATAGGCCATGAACCTTGACGAGCAGACTCATACTAGGCGAAGATGCCTGTCTTCCCACAGCTTTCCTCCAGGTCTGCTGTGGAGACATCCCCACTGCCAGGTCTCTGCTCCCATGTCCTTTATGGGAAATAAATGGAGCATGTCCTGAAAATAAGGACTGACAGGAGATGTCCGAGAGAGCAAACAGAAGTCTGTGACTGACACAGTCAAGAGGACAGATGTTTGGATCCAGAAAGTGTATTAGTGTCTGGTACAGAACAGGATGAGGAAGCAACACTATTTCTGAGTGTGGCTGTGATGTACATTACCAAGGGAAAAACAATGTGAACTTTTGGAATACAACTGTGACCAAGACAGGCATAGGGGCTGTGTTCTGACAGGGTCTTTGAATAAACACAGTGAAGTCATATTTGGAAACACCCATGGCTGAGATAGGACACAGTGAGCAATCATGTTTAGAACACAGTGAGACAGACCAGGCACAGCAATGAGAACATGTCAGGGGTGTCAGAGACTACCAAGCAAGAACAGAGGTCCAGGAAGAAGGAACGGCAGGAAACACAGGAAAAAGTGAGCAAGGAAGCCATCCTTTCCCCTGACTCCCTCAGATGCCACCTGCTGGAATCTTGAAGAAAAAGCCGGTGTGTCTAGGGCACCTGCAACAGTTCACGGAAGCCTTGGTGAAGTCACACGCAAGCAGAAGCTTAGGACCTGGACCTCTCTCAGATCCACAGCTGTCTTCTGGGTCATTGTCCCCGGGGCCTAAGTGTCACTGGACTGAATAGCCACCAAAGGAGAACTTGCTGCCGGGTGGCACTGACTCTCCCATTGGCCACCACACTCCACTGCATCCCTGGAGGGGGAAAAGATTAGAAATCCTCAGCATTGACCATCAAGGAGCCTCTCATAAAAGAGCCCACCCAGTTCAGGAGCTCCCTGCACTGCTCAGGTGGTTTAGCTAGGGATCCCCGTGGCAGAACAGCTTGTAATAATTTTATTTATTTATTTATTTATTTATTCATTCATTCGTTCGTTCGTTCATTTATGTGGTATTGGGGATTGAACTTTGGACCTTGTGCTTGCCAGGCAGGCACTTATGCCACTGAGCTATATGCCAAGCCCTAGTTTGTAATAATTTTTAAGCAACTTAACTACTAGAATAGCTAATAGCCTATTCAGTGTCAGCCAAAATCTGCCTTTCTATACTTTGGACCAGAGAGATTACTGTGCCTTCCAAACACTCTTAAAATTCTTCCCTTTACTGATTATGTCCTTCAAGTTTTCTCTTTTCAAGCCTACACTTTCCCATTTTCTTTACTTATTCGTTATATATCATGATTTCTAGGTTATGTCCCATGATGAGCACTGTCCTCTGAGTGTGGGAAATGGGTAAAAAAGGAGGTGGGAGAAGGAGAAGTGAAAAGAACTAATGATTGCTATGTACAGATTCCGATTTCCCATGATGAATGTATTCATTATGTAATATAAACATTATATAGTGTAATATATTATATTGATGTAATATATATATATAATAAAAAGAAAAAAACACAAGAAGCAACACAAATCTTCACAATGAGCTTGATGTTGTATGCACTTTTCATTATCAGTTTAGTTACTTATATGAAGGTAATCAAATTCAGTTTATTTCTACAAACAATAATATGCTATTGCCTGATACTGAGTTTGTTGCTAACATTTACTTTTTTTTTTTTTTTGACATAATCGCTGTCCATTTCTGACATTTCTTCACTGTGTCATTACAGTGGGGTTTATTTGAATCAAGATATATGATATTACACTTATCTTAGTGAAACTTTCATTTTATAAGCCCAGTAGCTCTGATTAGTTGAGATTATTCTAAATAGAGTAACTTCAACCCTTAAGATGATTATTGAGTACACACTCAAACTAAGTTTTAAAGATTTTGCAAGAACATTGGGAGGTCTCATAATTGATGCTACCTAGATCTTTCAGTTTAGTGTCACTTACTACTGAAGTTTTCATTCAGCTCAAAATTGGTGAGCAGAATGGGGATTAAAAAAGAGGATCATGACCCACTATCCCACGTGCAGCATTTAGCGTGCGTGAGAACAGGACTCTGCCCCAACCCCCAGGGAGGCGTCATCTATTGCCTTGCTGAGATGACTCTGCCAAATAGTAAGTCTAAGAACCTTTTGTGGAATGAATTATTTTTAACAAAATAACACTTGCTTCCCAATGTTTGTGTAAGAAGTGTCTTAAAATTGTGCAAGATCTATTTGAGCTGACGAGTCTATTGTTTCTGGATTCTAGATTAGTCTTTCTTAAAAAATTTAAGGTGACATTTTCTTTTACCCAGGTTTCTGCTATTTTCCCAGTTCTAAGAGAGCTTTAGTGAGAAGATTTACCAACTAGACATTAAACCCCTGATATATAAAACATCTTGGTCAGAGGCAGTGAAGTGCTTTCCATCTATTCTAGGTAGGAACTTGCTTCCTATAATGCCCTCTTCTTTCCAGTTATAAGGCTATTCTTATTGTGCAGAATATGCAAGATTTCTTCCTTAAATAAGGAGATCTCACTGTGTTTGGGTTTGCAAATTCCCCTGAAGATAGCTTTTGATTCATCCTCGGTGGGGCATCCCCTCTTCCAGATTTTCCCTGTGCCTCTTTAAAGAGGATGCTCTCTGGATAACTCAGATTGTGCCATAGCATCTTTAGCTACCTTCCTCCCTCTCTAGTGATCTCATTTCCTGAACATGTCTGCTAAGAGAAAAAAGAATGAGTGGAAGGAAAGGAAGAAGAGTTGCACATCTCTTTTTGGCTAAATTCAGCTTGCACCCTATTGGTTATCACAATAATTAACAGCAATAAGTGCTTCCACTCATTAGAACAGCATCCATACCAGACACTAGGCCAAATGTATTATACACACCAATTTATGTATTTTATACCTCTTTATTAGACAAGAAGATTGAATTTCAGAGAACCTCGGTAGTTTACCCAAGTGAAGAGAGTTAATAAATGGCAATGAAGAGAGTTAATAAATGAATAGATGACCTCACATTTGAGTCAGTTTTGAGTAAACTTTAAGAATTTTGTAGGCACATAGGAAGATCAGATTATCCATACGGCTACCTAGAAATGATGAGAGATCATTGTGTTTTTAAGTGTTCTGCTATATTAGTCCCATCTGGAGAACTGCTCTTTATAAGTCAAGTGCTTGGATTCTGCTTTACCTGGTACTTTCTTGTCCCAGTATGGCAGACGCCAGTGGGAGATGCATATGCATAGGGTGCATGTTACATTTGCTCTACCTGTGGGATGCTGACAGTGTAGCATGGCTTCTCAGTTTCTGCACCACAATATGAGTACAATGTTAAGCTGAGGTCTTTTCTGTTAACTCTTCTTGTTTACTAAAGCAGAATCATCGCCACATTGGTTACACACAACTGGAGAAACCAAGTGGAAAGAGAAGCAACTACAAAGGAGGTGAGCACGGAGTACATAGAGACAGGGGCACGGAGGGGAAGCGTTCTAAGAAGTAGGAAGAATGAACAGGGACAAAGCAGGAAGACCTCAGTGAAGGAAAGCTGCAGAGCTGCGTGTGTGCGAGGCTCCAGAGAAATGGAAAGAAAGCACGGGGATTTTTTAGAAGGGTCCCTGAAAGTTATGTTTGCTCTCCTTTACAATTCTTCTTAGGACTCAAATAAAGGTTAGGAATACTCTTTATTTGCCATTTGGTACCTGGGGCCATTTCTTTTTATTCAGAATATAGAAGCATAGCTAAATAAAGGAACTGGGAGAAAGAGCAGCCCCATCTTCCTCCCAGTGGGGGAAAAAAAGAGTGCTTGAGAAAAAAGATGGTGATTTCATGCCCCAGTTGGTCCATAATTGTATCAGTTTACATTGTAATTATTAACAGTTAAGAATTTGGGTTCATCTGCCTTTTAGCTCTATATTCAAGATCTTAAAAATAATAAGATGCATTAAACTAACACCATGTAGGAGTGCCCTCCAGTGCATCAGATCATGGCCGCTGTGCAGGGCCTTCACCCTCAAGGTACCTCTTTCTCTCCCAGCTCAAGCTCACCCCCTGGCTCACATGGTGAAGCAGCAGTGTCCAGCAGCATGAGCAATAAATGGTAAGGCAGGGACCGGGATTTTAAAGTCTTTTTAGCCTCCAGCTGAGTGACTCTAATGACAGCCCTTCCCTCGATTGTTAACTCGGGGTGAGGGGAATATCTACAATAGTGTGTGTGTGTGTGTGTGTGTGTGTGTGTGTGTATGTGTGTGTTTGTGTGTGTGTGTGTCTGATATTCTGTAGTAGCAGGGATGGTAGGTGACAGATATAGGCACTCTGATTGGGTGGCAGCTGTGTGTGGGACTGTTCTCCAAAGCTGTGGGTAATTGCTTCAAATATGGCTTTCAATATTCTGTTGTTAGGATCTGATACTCCGTATTCCAGGTGGAGAGAAGAGGCTTTGCTGAAACACAAGGAGGCTAATTTTTACATTTTTAGTAAAGAATCAGAAAGACCTGAATTTCTGAATCTGTGAAGCTGTTAAATGCATCTGAGGAGATAGGACCGGGTGGGGCTGAGATGCCACAACTTAAAATGCAGTGAGATCACAACTGTCTCTCCACAAACATATGCTCATTCAAAAACATTGGCAGAGCTGCTCCAAGTCCCTGGTGTAAAACATCATTACATTTTTTTTCTCCAATATTTTAACAGATGAGTTTTAAGATGCACTTCCTAGTTTTATTAGTTTCTGTAAAACTCTTTGTAATTTACAATGCATATTCACATATAGAGTCTACATTGAATTTTCAATACAGGTTTGTCAGAAAGAAATATACAGACTATTACTTCCATTGCAGAAGAAGAAAGTGCAGTTTCGAGGCACATGTTTGTTGATGGAAGATTGTGGATCTAGTGCTATAATTTGGGACTCCTGTCCAATTCTGCCCCCAACAGAGGAATCCTATCCATTGAAAAATATGGAAGCCATTTGTAGGAAGAATTGTGTTAACATTACAGTTATGAAGCAGACTTAGAATTGCCTGTGTGCCAAACAGAGAAGGGCAGAGCAGAGTAGGAGAATTTGTAGCTGTCACATTTCCCAAAGGTCCAGAGGGCCAATTCTAATCCCAGTGTACCCTTTTCCCTATTTCTCAATATAAACATATCTGAGAAGTCAAATCATTTGTAAAAATCTTACTCCAATATCTATCACAATTTCAAATGAATAAATGACTAGAAGTTTGAATCTTTGTATAGGTCAGATTGTTAATCTCTCTTTGCTAAACTATTTCAAAATGAAAGAACTTAAACATATCCAGGGGAGAATGCTTCTGAAGTATGTAGTCACAGTACAAACAGTAAGCCTTTGCTAAGTGTTTGCTACATGAAGATCGAATGCTAATAAGATCGTGAATTGCTAAATATCATCTTCACTGTCATTCAGTTGGATTAATATTTGCAGGTTTTCACTGAGTGGAATGAGACCTATTCACTTGGCCCAGGAAGATTCAGAGAGCAATAGAGTTAGGCTCTGAACCAGAACCAATCTCACCGAATCAGAACCACTAAATATGCACAGTCACCGAACAGATATCCTTAGTCACTATTGCTTTTGAGAAGGTATTCAGGTAAATGAGGGTGTGCTAGCTGCATAGAATATTTAAGATCTTGAGGAGTCATTTGCATTTCCCAGAAAAAGAAAGGTAGGTTGTAAGAGTCCAGAGAGGGAAGTGGTTTAAGTATTCCTCAGAGACTGAGGAGACTGGTGTCAAGAAAGCTTAGAGAACTCATACTGGAAGTGTGGGACAAAGAAATATTTAGGCTTGTGCCAGGAGCAGGAAAGTAAAAACAGGACATTCAAGGAAGCAGAAATGGTCCAATCATGGAGAGTTCACTGTCTACTTGGGAAAAGTTAACCAATCTTATATGCTTATTGTATAAAAAGTTAGATCAGAGAAGCAGTGCTGCAGAGGGGAGAACTGAGGAAAACAAGGTGGAAAATGAGAGTGTGTCAGACCAAAAAGGACTTTGCTATCAGCCTCTTGCAAGCTATACTCTGTCCAAAGGTTTTTCTATTATGGCACACTCCAACTGGAGTCTGCAGCTTAAATTCCACAAGTCTGAATGGCTTTCCCATCTCGAACTGTGACACGTGAAACAGCATCTTTCTCCACAGTTATGTTTAGTCCCACAAGAAAAGCAGAAGCAGAAAAAATAAAATATAATTTATAACTCCATCAAAGAAAGAGCTCCCTCAAATTGCCAAAATATATGAATAGCCTTGAGTTCAATTATAGAGCCCATCCTTTTGAAAAGTCATAGAAAAAGGGAATTGAATACAGAAGATGTCCAGGAATTTGGAGCAGGGGCTGAACTATTACAAAGAAGTGAGAATAAAAGGCTTGACTGTGTGTTCCTTAACGGCTCTAATCTTGCCAGTCTAGATCTCAGTTGTATCCATCTGTGAAATGCAGACGTTCAAACAATGCAATTTCAATTTATCAATAGGGGAGGGGGATGAAATTGCACCAGTCAGCAAAGGGAAGTCTCATTATAAAAAAAGCATGAGCAGACACCACATACATTTGTTTGTCAGGCTTATCAAAATATAGATTCATTCATTTCTTAGAGAATAAAGAACTCTCCAAAAGCAGTTCTAACTGTGAATTTTTTCTAAGAATTTTGTTAAAAATAATCTGAAGCAGGCATGGAAACAGAAAAGACAATTCAGAAATTATCTTGTGAAAATTAACTTCCTGCTTCTTTGGTTGAATATAACCTAGCATACAGTCAGTGGCTTATATAAACAAAGACTACGAAAAGAACTTCCTTGTTTAGGATCTGTAGGTGACATTATAGAATTGTGCCCACATATCACAAGCTAGGATTCTGCATCAAGCCCATTTCCTCCTCGTTCTCAAATCTACTGCTCAGGGACTATTCTGTTCCTCATTAAGAACAGCTTAAAGAAATATGAACACTAAGCCATTTCTCTTCAAGATACTCTTCTGATATGAACCAATGTTTCCAGAAATAGCAGTCTTGTCCTATTAACCAGTGTTCCTGATTCTTGGCTGAATAGGTGATGATGATTTTCAGAGCACAACACATCAGTAACTTCCTATGTTCAAAATTCTCTGTGCACGGTATCTGCATAAGACTTTAATGTTCTGGGAGCAAGGCAAGGACTGCTTTTTGCTCTCCATCTTGTCAGAAAGAACCTGGGATACTACCTTTTCCTAAATCACACAACTTCAAAGTGACAGGACCATGAGCCAACCAAGATCCACCAAATAGAAACTTCTAGGCTTTAGTCATAACTATGACTACTTTATTCATTAACAATCAGTTCTTCCTAGAGTGATCTTCTATCATATTCTTTCTGTAAGTCTTTCTTTCCTTAAGCTATGACCCTACATCTATGTGAGAATGGAAATACCATAAAAACAAGATTGAGGGGAGGTCTCCTTAACCCCTGCTCAGAGATTCTTCTCCTTGAGATCTTTAAGAAATAACTGCATTCACATTACAGCTTCAAACACCAGAAATATTTCCTGTCCATAGGTATGGCCAATATTTTCTTCAAGTGCACTCTCACATCAAATTATCTGTACACAACTGAGCATGCATAAGGCTCAGGGAAGAATTTCCCTACTAGAAATATCTAAATTTTCTAGCTGGTAGTGATTTCCAGAGTACCTAAAGCAAAATACAATCCCCCCTGAGATTGCCAATATTCTCTGCAACACATCTCCATTCAACAATAAACTTTCCTGATGTTTTTTAGCTTCATTCAAACAAGATGGATGTAGTACATTTTTCCCTGTTCTACATTTTAACTTCATTATGGGAAGATGCTGATAATTCTCAACCTCACAGAATCACAAACACAGAGTCTGAGACAATCTCATTCAATTTCCCCCCCTTCCTCATGAAAGCTAAGGACCAATTAGTTCCTCTAGGTTAGGGTCATTCAATACTTTTAAATGATCATATAATTTTGTCTTTCTACTTTCATAAAAACTCTCCAAGTAAAGTAGCCAACTCTATTTTCCAGAGAAGTATGTATTCTGAGGAAGCTGTACCTTTGAATCCTTCCTCTGTCATTTCAAACCCTGTCAAATAAACCAAACTTCCTTTTCTCTTAGTACCCTTTTACATACACAATGCTTCTGACCTGAACTTTCCTTGCTCTAGGACTGGCCTCCCTGTTTTCTTCTACTACTCTTCATACATCATAAATTCTACAGAGAATATTATTATATTTACTCTCTTCTGAGCACACTTCAGCTGTATCCCTTCCTTGGGACCGGGACCAGGGGCACTACACTCTGGCTAGATTCACATTTACAGGGAATATGGGTTTCCTCTTGGTCTCTTAGCGTGTTTCCAGGCAATTTCTTTCTGACAAGCTGCTGTGACTAAATTGAGAGGGCTGCATCCTTGCCAAGTACACACTGTAAGAGAACAAACTCAGAAAACCTGCCTTTTGGAAAGAGCTTATCTGCAGTGCTACTGCAGCTCTCTAACTACCTGATCTCAGGTCCTCTTGTTCCTAGAAACAAGTTCTACCACATTCTATGAGAAATTTCTTGCTGATGTTCTTGTTTTAATTTCTTGTCTGCTCTTGAAAATGATGTAGGTTTAAAAAAAAAAGACCCCAAAAGTTCACTTCTTAACATTGTTGAAAGACCTCTCTCACTCTTCCCTGGCAGAGGTGATGTCACTTTCTGTTATAAAGATGAAGGACTCATTTAAAGTAGGGTGTTTCCAGCTCAGCACAGTCTTGAAATTAATTGTAGGTTGCTGTTCTTTGCACTGTCATATTTTTAGAAGGATTCTCAACCTCTGAATGATGGATGCTTGCTTATCAACGGGCGATTAGATGATAGGCCTCCTGACCTCTTCACTATGCATGTGGTTCTAGTGCTATTGCATATTAAAGTTCTTAAAAATCTAGAAATTTCTAGCTCTCCAACCAGAGCTATTAAAATAGCATGTCTATAGGATGATGTCAGAGGTCACAGGTAACTCTAATGTGTAGGCAAGGTCAAAGCTCAGGGCACCACCCCACGCTGCCTCCATTCTTGACCTTGAATAAATCATTTTCATCATTTCAAGATCTAAATGTGATTGGGGTCTTGCCTGATGCAAGAATAGGATTCATAATCCCTCTTACTGTGGGCACCAACCTCAGAGGGCTGGTACATAAAATGAGGGTACATGACCTACATGACAAAAGAACAAAAACAAACATCTGCAGGATGTACTTAGATGGGTTGACATAGTTAGCATGTTTTATATTGAGCCAACTAAATGCCTACAGGTAATTTAAAAGCCAAAAGGCATACTGGGAATGACAGCCCCAACTGTTCAGTACAGGGCATGATGTACCCAGGAAACAAACCTTGTCTCACATTGGTTAAACAATTATTTATAAACAGTGTGATTAATTTAATTCATTTCTGGATTTTTTTTTCTTTTAGCAGAGGGAGCTCTACATTCTGTGATTAAGAAGTAGATTATTGACTCATTCCCTAACATTCACTTAGCAAGACATCGAGAAAATTGGAGAACTAGAGAAGGACATTTACCAAGATGTGAATGATTATATGATTATATATATATATATATATATATATATATATATATATATATACAGATATATAGATATAGATACAGATATACATATATAATTTCATAGCATTTTCCATTATCTGAGTGCTGTCAGTATCTGGGCTTAATCCTACACATGTATTATGACAATTAACCTTAATAAGAGAGCTCTGACATGGGTTCTAATAATAGCCCCACTTTACAGATAACCAAGAGGTTTAGCCATATCTCAAGGCCATATTGTTACTAAATGATGAATTTCAGGCAGGACTGAACCCAGGTCTACCACATTGCCGCATATGCAGCCATTACTGCCTGGGGAGAACACACTCTGGGCATATGCCAGCATCCACCTTCAGTAACCTAGAGACATGAAGTTGTTCCTATAATCCTTGTCAGTGGAAGGCATGATTCAGCCTCAGCACTTCGGCCCTCAAATGTTTACCTGAGAAAGCAGATCAAGCTACCTACTTAATGGATTTCTTAAGACAGGTAATTTCTGCAGAGGGGATAGTGGCGCCTCAATGCAGGAACTTTATTCTTCCTGCAATTGTGAACAAAGTTTGTACAACAATTCTGGTTACAACCGAATAGCAGGCACCAGAATCATGGGCAGAATTAAGTCTAGGAACCGAGGCAACACAGACAATTTTTAATCCTGGGTATTTGAGTAAAGCAAATGGAACCTTTGAAATTGCTATTCCTATTGTTCTCCTGGTGTGGTCACAATAAAATCAATTTTCTGAGTAGCTATTTCATGCTGGAATTGGGAAGGGTTGGGCTCAGTGCTTGGGTACAGGCCCCTAGAGCTAGGCTTCATGCTCTACTGCCATTACCTTGATATTCTTACTAACTTTATCTTTGAAATGGTGAAAGTCAGTAGGATACACATGTACCAAAAAGTGAAATAAAAAGTCACACTGGTTTTGTGTGCCAGTTTGGTAAATATAAAATATATAGACATGTATAAATCACGGGACATGATTTGTGTAATTTAGGTAATTCTGGATGTAAGTTGAAAGTTTGCATAATTGCATTTAAAATGAGCATTACAAATGTAAGAATTAATGATAAATATACTAATGATTAAAATCTTTTCCCAATAAAAAGTTACTGGGTCAGGCACAGTAACATAGTGCCTGCCTGGGAAGTGCAAAAGGTTCTGAGTTTGATTCCTTGTAAAAAAAAGAAAGAACGAAAGAAAGAAAGAAAGAAGGAAGGAAAGAAAGAAAGAAAGAAAGAAAGAAAGAAAGAAAGAAAGAAAGAAAGAAAGAAAGAAAGAAAGAAAGGAGACATAGGTAGATAAAAGGAATGTGTTTACTCTCACTCTGTCAATACACAGCAGCCCAGCCTGGACTGCACATACATCCTACCTAGACTGCTCCTACTGCTGGGACTCTGGTGGCTCAGTGTGGGGCCTGCCTGACAACTATTTCTACCTACAAACCATCCATGTGCAGTGTCAGAACCTCCCTCACTTGGTCTCCAGGCTAAACATTATTCAAAAGAACAGTCAACACTTTCTCCTAAAAGGGTAGTCTGGATTTATGTTCCTAAACCTTCGAGTAGGAACGATGGAACATTTTTGGTGCAATGTGGAATGAATGACACTGTCAACAAAGGGCTGAAGATAGAGGTCCTTTGGGAGGATGAACATGTGGCACCATCTCCCTGTATTCTGAAAGGATCAGGGTACCATGAATACTGCAAATGTTCGGCAGAGGACCTTAGGCATCGGAGAGAACTCTTTCATGTCCAACCAGGAGCCACAGATGGAAGACTTTGCTTTCTTCCTCAACATCAGTCTCCCACAGATGCTAAATAAAGTTCCCAAAACATTTGGGTGGGGCTTGGGAGATTAAGTGTCTGCCTGGTAAGCACAACATACTGAGTTCAATCTCCTGTACAAAAAAAAAAAAAAAAAAAAAAAAAGGTCAAAGCAAAGATTTGGGCATGTCAGGGGTGCCACTGTTCATTGCATGATCCCCAGTCACCACATTTACCTTCTCAGTGCTCTCTGATGAGACTGTGTCATCACTGACAATAAAAAGCGGTTCATCTCCCAGATTTAGAATTTTATATACATCTTAGGGATTGGCCATCAGAGAATCAAAAAGTTGATGAATCCTCACACCATGAACCTGTCATTTCCAGGAATGGCTATCTAGTTTGAAGGGATGTTGTCCTTCCAGCATGTGATATCAACCACTCCACACTTAAAGAAATGAGAAACATTATGAATGATCTTCTCTCTATTTGGGGAAACACAGGGCCTCACCAGATCAATAAATCACAGAAAGCTTTGCTCAGATATAGAGATACTCAGGAAGAAAGGCAGTTTGTACAGCTACAAAAAAATCCCATAGATACTAGAGACAGGAATTATAGGGCACTTTTTTATCCCCAAGAAAAAGAAATGGAGCTTGAAAAAAACATACTGACGGGCTTTTCTGATATAAGTACAAGTACTAAGTGACTGTGGTTACATATAGGTCTCCGTCTCTCATGAGGGCAGACAGCCTGCTTCTGAAGCAAGATTTGCCATGTTATGAACATTACTACATGTTCGTGACTACATGTCCATTACTACGTGTTCATGACCACATGTTTATTACAGTCAGGCCTTGGAAACACTATCTTCCAATTGAAAGAAATCTTAGTGACTTACTAGAAAAAGTTAAGCAGGCTAAAGAAAATGACAAAGAGGGACTGGGGAGATAGCTCCATGGCATAAGTGCCTGCCTGGCAGCACAAGGTCATGAGTTTGAATCCCTGTCCCACAAAAAAAAAAAAAAAAAAAAGAAAGAAAGAAAATGACAAAGAAGCAAAGAATATTACAAAAGAACAATTGACTGCTACACACCTCCTACAGCTCCACAGGCTTTACTGCTACTACTGTGGAACCCTACAGTGATACACTAAGTGCCAGCCCAGCAAACCTGAGATACATGATAGAACAGGACTTGTTCCTTGGCCATGTGACAACATATCCATTTGCCAGTGCTACAGGAAGAAACCTTAGAAGGGACAGCTATAAAGCAATGCAGGCTCACACTCAAGTGTATCCATCTAGAGGTGAAGGAAGTACAAACGACTTTACTCAGTGGACTGGCTCTCTTGATAGGTTTATATAATGTGGCTGGATGTAGCAGTATTTGAGCAAGCATTACAAAATATCTATGGATATTAACTTTTAAGTAAAAGTTGCTATTATCAGCGTCAAAATTTCTCTAAAAAAGAGTGTCCCAATCATAGCAGGTAGAGGTTAGCCAAAGTATAAATCTCATATTTATTGGTTTATTTCTATGCCTGGTTTACTTTTTCTCTTCTTCTAATAATGAAGAAAAAAATCTTTGACATGTTTCCTTCTCACTGAGTAATATCTCTTGCAAGCTGCTTTTGGCATTCAGTAATAGTATATTTCTCTTAGTAGGTCTGATAAGAATAGTTACAGAACAAGAGTATGACTCCTGTTCAAGGTACCAAGGAGATAATCGAGGAACTACTTTCATAAAACACTGCTCATATACTATTATCTACTTTTTGAGATAAAAGTTAAGGAGTTCTAGGAGTGGTGGTGCACAGCTGTAATCTCAGCACTTAAGTGACTGAGACAGGAAGATCACTGTGAATTTGAGGCCAGCCTGAGCTACATGGTGAGTTCTACACCAGTCTGACTGCACAGAGACTCTATCTCAACAACAACAAAATTTAAGCAGAAATCGTGTTTTAGTCTGATAATTCTCAGCCTATCTGGATTATATACTCATCAACAGCAATAGTCATGTATGTAAGTGAAAGAATCTTATGGGCATCTTTCACTACCTATATATAGACTGGACAAATGATAATTAAAGTCAACTGTTTTTAAACCTTTGTTTAAAAGGTTTTGTTTTAGACATTAAAACAAACCTTTGTTTTTAAACATTAAAAATGATCTTTCAAAACCTGCACAATAAACTTTAGGAATCCTGAAATTCTGGGATTTACTAATGGTCTGGCAATAGATATAAATATTCACGCCTCACCCCACCCTTCACCAATTTCAGTAGGTTTCATTGCTAAGATAAAGACTTTGGAAATTATTTCAGGCTTTTAGTACAGGGTCACGTCATAGAACTCAGGCTGGCCAGATAGCTCAGGAAATTAAACACCTACTGAGGTACTTGCAGGGGCTGGGGATTTGGTCCCTGGCCTGAGCCTACCATGCCTGCCCTATGCCTGGGGCAAGTCAATGAGACTGGGTGTGGGGGCATGCACCTGTAATCCTAGCACCTAGGAGGCTGAAAAGCAGAAAGGATCACTGTAAGTCCCATCTGTGTAGTGAGTCCCTGTAGACCCTGTACTAAATATGAAAAAAAAGAAGATATAGTACTCATAGCCTAGAAATTCATTACACACTCTTTGTAGGACTGTCTATTCAAGGTTTATTATTAATAAATATTGAAGATTTAGTTTATTATAGAGCATGCATCAAAAACAAGAATGAATCATATTCCCATTAGAGAAATATTTACTCCTATAATTGAAATAATATTTAACCTGGAAAGTAGTATAACAGTGCAAAATAATTTTAAGCTAAAAACAAAAACATAATTTCTTCTTTTTTATGGCAAGATTTTGCTGAGGAAAACACAAGGTTGTTATTCAAGGAACTAATCTTTTGGCTTCAAGAAATACTTGCAGTTCACAATTTAGCCATAAGCTATTAGAGGACTGTTATAAATATATTCTATTTGCTTGTTTTATGTGGTAACTAGATATATCTTTAGTCTTTTTAAGAGAAATAAGAATATAGGCTTATTTCAGTAGACAAAGTAAAACTGAATTTCAGAACAGTATAATCAACACCAAGTTTCTAAAGCACATTTGAATACAATCTCAATGTTTAAAACCACAGTGTACATGTATAAAGGAAAGGGCAATCTGTCCTGATTTTATATGTTAAGAAATATGCAACTTACATATAATGGCCAAAAAGTTGGGCTTGTCACAACCAGAATTATAGACAGAAATTTGCTTTCTTATTCCGCCCTTCCCCACACAAGGTGCTAAAGGGTAACAGTGTTTGTAAGAAATATCTTAAATTGCTGAAGTTCATATCATCTGCTTCCAAAGAGTCGTAGTAGTAAAAAGGAGGCTGAGACAAAGCAGGCCACTTCAAAGCAGTGGAACGGGAAGAATGTGCTTGAGAAACAAACAGAAACCCTTAGCAGAATGCACACAGAGAATGTCTCTATTCTAAGGTTCTAGGTTTTATTCTTAATTCCTGCTCTGCCCTGGGTTATCTGAGCTAAGAATCTTAGATACAGTTACAAAGAATAGAAGAAGAGTCCACGAAAAACACATTCTTTCCAGCTCTAGCAGTCCCAGGAACTTCACCAACTGGTGAGAATATAGCAGTATATAAGACTGGAAAATGCCTTGACATTTGCCCATTGAAAAAAACAACTGAACTGGGGCTGGGGAGATAGCTCCGAGGCACAAGTGCCTGCTGGGCGAGTGCAAGGTCGTGAGTTCGAACCCTGGTCCCACAAAAAAAAAAAAAAAAAAAAAAAAAAAAAAAAAAAAAAAAAAAAAAAAAAAACTGAACTATCTAATGTCCTAAAGACCTCAAATCTGATGAAGCCAAGACTTGTGTTCATATTCTGTGTCCCCTGTAGAGAGCCATTTGCCTAAGGCATAACTGAACAGAGACAAACTTCCATCCTACAGGAATTTTCTACTACATTTTTCTGGTTAACTTCAGATAACATTGTTGCCTTCAAAGCATTCCATAAGGACTCTTGAGAAGGTCCACACACTGCTGTGCATGTTGTAATCTGAAGCCCTAAAGTAAATCATCAATGCCAACACATACTGAGCCATTCAGATTCATATTATCCCAGTACAGTGATTCTCAAAGTTTAATAAGGATAGTATTCATCTTGATATAAATTTCCTGCCATTAGACTGGTGAGATAGTTCAGTGGACTAAGCATCTGCTTTGGCAAAGATCAGGGACTAGGATTAGATCCCAGGTCCCACATGCCATTCCAGGCCCATCCTGGAAAGTGATGAACCAATGACTAAGCCTGGGCATGGTGACACACACCTGTAATCCCAGCACTGGGGAGGTTGAAAATAAGAGATTCACTACGAGTCCAAGCTGTGTAGTAAAACCCTGTACCAATAAATGAAAAACAAAAACAAACAACAACAACAAAATAAATTTTCTGCTACTAATTACACCCTAATTTGGTAGAGTAGGGACTGGAAATCTGTGTTTTTATTAAACTACCACATGATTCTAATGTGAGTGGCCAGCTCACCATATTTTGATTGATTTTTCTTAATTTTTAAGTCTTTTCTCCTTAAGGGCCACAGAAAAAATGAGAGACATGGTAGGAGTTGGCTCCATTTAGGAGACATGGAAGATCAGGAAATTTATGGCTTGAGGAATGTATAGAACTAAGAATTCTATTTGGTTTCATTAAATAAGAGGCATTTATATGGAGTTGTTCAGGAAGGAAATTGGATCTTCTGGTCTGGAGATCAAAGTAGAGCTGTGACCTAGCAATAGTAATTAATCAGAGGCTTTCTGGCATGAAGATGATAACTGAAGTCGGAGATGGCATCAACACATAAAGGGAAAGTGTGACTGAGGAGAGAATCGAGAGCATGTCTTGAAATTGTCTACAGTCAGAGAACACATAGAGAAGGAAGAGCATGTGAGAGGGCCTGAAATAGAAGAAAAGGCAGGGAAGTACAATGTTGGGGAAAATTAGTGTGGGAAGTATCTTAAGAGAGAAACGTGGCTGACCAGAAGAGCACTGGCAAAAATCCTATTTCCAAACTTTGAAACTTCTGTAAGAGCACTTCTTGGCCTTTTAGCTAAGATCAAGTGTGAACCTTCTATAAGAAAAAGTCAAGGCCAGATAGCTTAGCAGCCTAAAGCACCTGTTTAGGCAGATGCAAGGCCTGGGGCTTGATCCCCAGCATGCCCTACTGGCCCTGAGACTGAGCATGGTGATATACAACTGTAATCCCAGCACTTGGGAGGCTGAAAACAGGAGGATTACTACAAGTTGAATCTGCATAGAGAGACCCTGTATATCCTGTACTAAATACATAGATTTAAAAAAAAAACAGAAGAAAAACTGATTAAAGTTAAAAGTCAAGCAGAAGATGGAGAGATGTATTTAAAAATTATATAACAAATGATTACTATAGAGAAAATATGACAAAAATTAACAAGAAAATTACAACAGAATTGGTAGAAAAACAACTGATGAGAGGGAGATATGAATACAAGGATAAATATGCCCAGTGAAGGACTAGTTTAAAAGAGGTTTAATTGGACAAGGCATCTGGGACAAGTAGGTGAAAATGTGTTTAAGTTTACAGATAACATTTGTTATTGGTGAGGGGAATGAGTTAAGAGTACTCTCAAAGTCTTTCAACAAGAATGCAAAGCTCCAGCAACAGTTATAGGAGGTTAATTTTATGATGATCGTTCAAATCCTAAGTGAGCATATATAGTAATAAAGCAACTTCACTTTTGGTAGTTATCTCAAAGAAATACTGGCACATGCACAAAGAAATGTGCTGAAGGGCATTAAAAATAGTATAGTTTGTATTAGCAAGGAATTGCAGACACCTACCAGTCTATTAATGATATATAATTAAATATATTTTAGTTTATATTCTTAGTACAGAAGATTATGAAACAATTTAAAAAGAATGAGTTATATCTATATGTTCTCCAGTGAGAATATATCCAATATGCGAGACAGAGAAGTGACACACAGTGGTCCTAGTTGTATAATAGAACAGAAAGGAATGACTTCATGTGCTTTTAGAAATGTTCAAAATACAAAAAAGAGATTGCCATAGTAGTTGCTCTCTAAGCAAATGACACAGTTAGCAAGTTAAGGTTGATTTTCATTTTCACTGATTTGGTTTTATAGTTCTTGAACTCATCTGCATTTGTTGTTCAACTTGTGGAATCTTTAAGAAATAGTCAAAGTTTTCTTAAGCTGCATTAAGTCAAAACAACTAATGTGGAGAAATAAATTTGCAATGTGTTCATTTAGTAACCAAGAGTTTAAGCATATATATCAGGGAATCAAATAGGCAAAATCCTTGTCCCTTTAAGAATTACTCTGTAGTGGATTCAGGTTTGAAACAGTTTTCTCCTCTATATAGATTGCTCATTCCCTTAGAGATTTCACATCCCCGCATAGTAATGCCCAGGCAACTTTTTGTACTTTCTTAACCTCATGAAGAATTGCAAAGAATAAAGTATGTAGGGCAGCAGGAAACAACAATGTCTGCGTGAGTTCGAACCCCACTCCTGGTGCTACATTCTGTTCTAGTCAGGGTTTTACTAGAGGAACAGATATAACACAAAATTTACCAGTGAAAGTCAGATGGGGAACTGTGCTAAGAGTGTCTACACACTGCCAACTGAAGGATTCAGTCCTAAGACTTTTATACTCACTGCAGTGTTCCATCCCTACCAGTCTCTACTGGTCTTAACCAGTTTCTACTGGTTCCTAACAGTCTTTAATGGTCAGCCGTTGTGCTTGAAAGGAAGACAGAAGAATATGCTATGGAAAGCTAAAGGGTTCAAACGAGAGGCAGATGAGTCTGTGTAGGAAGACAGGAGATAAAGTCCAAACTGAGTTATTCTGGGGCAGGGCCCTCATGGCTCACAGTGTGAAACAGCCAGGAAATGCAGCCAAATTGATAAAACGTATCAACCACCAAGCATCCCACCAAGTTGACACGGTGTATCAACCACTACAGATAGTCTTTCTTGGATTGCCCTAGAAATTTGAACATTATTTATATAAGAATGTCCATGGGAAAAAAACCACCAGATTCTGAATAACTGACTTCCAAATGTCCTTCTAGAGTATACATTGCCAGTTGTTGACAGCCTGTATTTAGGCACCTATGAGCTTACACAGCTAGCAACCTACCGGCACCCACACAGAAGTCCTTGCACACATACTTAGTGGTTGGATTCATTTCCATGACACACACTAAGACATAGTCACTCATACAGAGCAGCAGCCTCCAGGAGTAGCCTTTGAGGCTCTTCCACCAGCTGGAGCCTCCATACCACACCAGGCTTTAGCTATAAGTCTGCCTACACTAGAACCTGAAAATTGAATTCATGCTTCTGAGCAACCTCAGAGACACAACATTTGGACTCCACAGTGATCCCTGTTCTCTGCTTATCATCTTCAATGCATGCAAATGAAAATCCCCCAATCTACAGCTGCTGGATTCAGTGAATACCATCCTCATCATAAAAATTAAACAATTATTTAGCACACTTACATATGTCTCAAGGCAAAGAAAGGTGGTCACTGATAATCCATCTTTGCTTCAAGGGGACCATATGTGTTACACATGACTTGTCACAACTGAAAACAATTCCAGCCCAAGGGAGCCAGAAAGTTCTCAGAGTTTGGAAAAAGGCATCATAACTAGACACTACGCATTCAACTCCAAAGTCATTCCTACCTCCACCAAGCTGTGTGATCTTGAGTAAGTTACTTGACCACTCTGCTCTTTCACATTCTATTTCTTTCTTCACACTAAATTGCCTGCTTCTTCTTGAGTGGCTTCCTGAATATCTCACCTTCAACTCTTCTAGAATGCTGTTTTATGAAGCCATCCTTGAGTTTCTCAGGCCAAGTCAGCTTCCTTCATATTGTAAATCTATTCTAAATTGTCCATGCCTCCATTATATAATTTATCATAAGGCATTATTATGGTATATTTATTATTTTTTAGTTTATCATATTATTTAAGGTTATCAGGTAATCTATAATGATTATTGGTTCTGGCAATATTAATAAAATTATTGGTAATGTTGGGGAAAAATAAGTGTCAAGCCCTAAAAATACATTATTTCTAATTGTCATAAAACCCTATCAGAATTATAATACTATTAGAATGATAGTATCATTATAATCATTTTTATAGTTGAAGAAAATACATAGAAGAGAGATTATACAGATTAATAGGTAGGTCTCTGAGAGTTATGATAAAAGTCTATTTTACTTTAATCTCAACTTAATCCCATGCTTTTAATCATTATCTTAAAACAATACTTCAAATAATAGTAACAATTACATCTTTACTAGATGTCATAATTACTACACTACTATGTGCTGTACGTATATTAGCTAACTTGACCTTCACAAAAACCCTATAGTGTAAATTTAGTGATTGTAATATCATTTTTTAAAAGGAAATGCAAT
Source organism: Myocastor coypus (assembly GCA_004027025.1). Taxonomy (NCBI): domain Eukaryota; kingdom Metazoa; phylum Chordata; class Mammalia; order Rodentia; family Myocastoridae; genus Myocastor; species Myocastor coypus. Next base: position 39,255 of record PVJA010016603.1, read on the forward strand.
AAAGTTCAGAATGATTGAGGACCTGCCCAAGGTAACAAAACTGGAAAACTGAATTTTAATGCATATTTTTTTTCTTTCAGAAACTATACCCTTATGTCCCACTTTATTCCATGGTAGAATCTTCTTTAATCTTTGCGAATACTATTCAGATTTTCAGGAATAATGCCGCTGGCAATAGAAACCTGGAACATTATCGCTTCTGAATAATGCAAAGTAACAGGCTGATACACTCCCTAAATACTCACCTTAGTACATGTGTGGATCCATTAATGGTTGTGGTTGAACAAGGGACAGTCTGGCCCAGAATGGAAGGTCTTCGGTAGCGTTCATCATCACAGCAGAGTATGATAAGGAAGGCACGTCTAAAAGACTTGTTCAAGAAGGCATAGAGAAAGGGGTTCAATCCGGAATTGATATAGCCGAGCCACAGAAAAGCAGTCCACAGCTGCCCAGGGACGGTGTAGTCTATGAAAGGATCCACAATGTTGGTGACAAAAAATGGGGCCCAGCAGAGACAGAAGCAACCCATGATGATGCAGAGGGTCTTGGCGGCTTTGGTCTCTGTCCTCATGCGATGAGTGCTGTGCTGCTCAGCCGGCTGGGGCCTGCCCTCAGAGGGGGCGCCCGCTCCACCTGCCCGTTGTAACATCTGGATCTGGTGGGCGTGCTCTTTGGCGGTGACGTAGATGCGATAATAGGCCAGCACCATGAGGAAAAATGGGATGTAGAAGGCTACCACAGAGCAGGTGATGGCATAGGGCTTGTTGACCATGAAGACACAGTAGGTAGAGTTGGAGTTCTGGTTGAATTTCCTTTTTTCTATCTGAGAATTGGAAATGGAGAGAAAATGAGGAAAGGGAGGGGGTAAGAGTAGAGAAAATAAATAGAAGAAAAATGTAACAAAAGAAAAAAGTGAAAAGCAAAAGATAAAAATAAGGAAAAAAAATAGCGAAGAAAAGAAAAAAGACAAAAGAAAGAAAAAAAAACACATCAACAAATCTTTGTTCATTTTATAATTCATAGACCATAGAATTTTGATGATAGAACACAAATCTATCCCAGGGCTCAGAAGGCTGTGTATAGTAAAATGGCATGAAGGCCTCAGAAAAGAGTAGAAATAAGATGGTGATAATAACTTTTTATTCTATTCACTCACCAATAGTGGAACTCTGCCTCCTTCTCCATACATTTTCTACTTGGATTTACTACATTAGTGTCTCACAGCCTAACTGGTCACCTTCACAGGATATCTGTGGGTCAGTAACATTGGAATCACTGTAGTGTTTATTATAAATGTGGGGTCCTAGGCCCTAATGCAGATATTAGATCTGAATCTCTGGCCAGTGAGGCTGAGATTTTTCTGTTATGAGCAAGGTGGTTAGTTGGTTTGTCGGTTGGTTGGTTTAGTTAGTAGTTAGTCAGTTCATGCTGACCTTGAATTCACTATGTAGCCCAAGATGAGGGTGATCTTCCTGCTTCAATTTCCTGAGTGCTGGGATTATAGGTATGTGCTACCATGCCTGAGTAATAGACTTTAAAAAATAATTTTCAAGTTTATCAATATTTGTGAACTTTGACTGTATATAGTTCTAAAGCCAGACCTGTGGAAGATGCAAAGGGCACCTTCCTAGACCATGTCTCTGCTCACTGAGCAGCCTGATGAAAGGGTAATGTCATTTAAGTTACAAAACACTCAAAATACAAATATACAATAATGCCCATGAGGGCCCTTAGGTCTTAAGCAAAGAAACAGTAGAAGGCTTAAACTCATGAGAGGCAAGAATACATATTCCCCCCTTATCTCTGGTTTCAGTCTTTAAGTCTTTAGTGACCAAGAGTTACCTTTAGTTCACTGCAGTTCAAAAATTCCAGAAATAAACAGCTCAGGAGTTTTAATTTGCATATCATACTGAGTAGCATAATGAAATTTCACATGATACTGCTCCACCCTGCCCAAGGTGTAAGGCACTCTCTTCCCTCACACAGCTACACTCACTACTTAGTTGGTAACCACTCTGGTTACCTCGTTGGCTATGTTAGTATCACAAATCTTGCATTCCAAAACCCTAATTTACTTCATAGTGGTCCAAAGTGCAAGAAGAGTGATTCCGATAGACTTATCTCAATCCATAACTATACTTTTTCAACTTCATTATCATTGTTATCAGTCTCCTACTATACCTAATTTGTAAGTTGTATTTCAGAGATTTCTTTTTCCCAGTGATAGCAGAAAATGAACACAGAGCCTTAATGCTGAAGTACATCCCCAGACATTTTAATTGATTTATTTTTATCTTAAGACAGGATCTCATTAAGTCACTGAATTGTATTCCTACTGCATCAGCCTTCCCAGTGCTGGGTTACAGATCTGCCACTATACCCACCTAGAAATATTTTATCACAGATACAGTTTCACAGAGAAAACATATTTAGGAAGTTTGTTATTTTTCATGATTTTATACATCTACCAGGTTCTTGTCATGTATCTTGCATGAATAATGGGAGCTACCAGACATAAACTTGGTAGGACAGAATCCTTAGGAGACCTGGAATCTAACCATAGTTGAGGCTTAAGCATAACTACATCTCATTTTCTCCTGATCCAACTCCATTTGGATACTTAATCTAACCATTTCACGAAAACTACTCTGGTCAAAGTCATTAATGACCACTACTGCGGCCAAGTCCAGTCTTCATTTTAAATAAAACCTCTATACTTTTGACTCAGTTGAGCTCTCTATCCTTTTGGACTTGAAACAAAATACAGTATATTTATGAGGTGCATAATACTGAACATACACACAGATGGATGAATAATTACAAAGGAAATATACATGTGTAACTATTATTCAAATATAATTATAGAATATTGCTAGCATCTCAAACCTATTCATTATCCGTCTTAGGCATTGTTATACCCAAATATCACCACTAATCTTTAACATCATAGACTAATTTATTTTACAGATTAATATAAAATATCTATAAAACATATGATTTGTATCTAAGCTAATGTTGTATCACTTATATTACTTTGAGTACCTAAAATTAAATTTATTTTTTACATTGCAATATAATACATTTAATAATGTTAACTGAAATAAATCTCACCCAGAAACTTAAATATCACAAAGTTTCCTTTATAGGAGAAACTCCGAAAATAAATAACTAAAAGAGTAAAATGATAGGAAAGAGAAAGATAGTAGTAGGAAAAGAGATAACTTTTTGGACACGGGGAAGTGAACCTGGAGAAGAGAGAAGGGAGGGTTGGGGGGAAGAAAGATCAGTATTGCAAATTCCCCAGCCAGTTACAATTATTATAGATCACAAACAAGCCCCAATAAAAAGAAAGAGGCTCCAGTTATTATCTACTCCATTACTGATAGACATTTGAACAATAGTCCTGTTTTGGCTATTTTGAATAAAACTGTTGTAAATATTGCTGTAAGTGTGTGTGTGTGTGTGTGTGTGTGTGTGTGTGTGTGTGTGTGTGTGTGTGCACTTTCTATTCTCCAAGGAACATATCTGATACAGAAATCTAATTTCTGTACCTAAGGATAAATTCAGCTTTGGGAGGTACCACCAAGTGTTTTCCAAGTATCAACTCACATTTGTGCACTGGTCTGAGAGGTGTAGTTACTCTACATCTTGTCCCAGCTATGTACTGCCAGTGGTATCTCATTGTGGATTTACTAAAAAATGGTTGGCCGGGCGTGGTGGCGCACACCTGTAATCCCAGCACTCGGGAGGCTGAGGCAGGAGGATCAGTGCGAGTTTGAGACCAGCCTGGGCTACCAAAGTGAGCTCAAGGCCAGCCTGAACTGCATAGGGAGACCCTGTCTCAAAAAAGACAAAAAAATGGTTATAATGATTACATCAGTAAAACACTTTATATTTCATATATT